>JAOQGG010249563.1:0-13882 GCA_027123015.1 Urophycis regia | reverse complement strand
CAACAGGACGCAGGACACACAAACACCTGGAGGGGGAGACAGTGAGCGCACAACCAACTGAACACAACACATACTGTAGGCCTACGGCCGTAACAATATATATATATGTGTGTGTGTGTGTGTGTGTGTGTGTGTGTGTGTGTGTCTTGAATAAAAGTTGATTGATTGTTTCCCCACTCAAATGCGTCATGCAAACGAGTGTTTTCAAAAGTCGATCTAATCAAAACAAAACTATGAAACCGACTCATCTGACACTCTGAATGGAATCCTGCACACATCGGAGTGTGTGAAGAATGCTGGTGGGTGTCATGCCTTCAAACCGACGAACACTATGCTGCGCTACATGACGGCATACAATCTGTACCATCAAAGGATTCCCCAACCAAAAACATCTGCCAACACAGCACAAGTAATTGCATCCGATTATGACAGCGATTTAGAGATCAAATTCGAATCTTTCTAATGTTAATTGTGCACTTTTTCTCTGTATCATAGTTGAATTATGGTCTAGTTCAAAATGTGGACTGTCGGTAGGTATATTTTGTTTTGTTTTTATATTTTATATATTTTGATAATAAAAAAAAAAAAATGATAATTTTGAGGTTTTGGTACGATACTTCGACATTTCTAATCTGGCAGCACTGCGGAGGCTCAGTTTCAGGACTGGGTTCAGTTTGACTGCAGTTGGCAGCCATTACACCGTGTAATGGTTCACACGTTGAACTTTAGTTGGCGATAGCGATAGAGATAATAATGGAGGAGTACAAACATAAAAGTGGCTTTCTGGATTTTTACAAAGATGACATAACTGCTGATTTTCCCATTCAATTGTTGTAATTCCGTGCATGTTTGAAAGACCGCATTTCACAAATGCAAGTGCATTAGCTGACGAAGATGCTCATCATTGAGAATAGATGCACCACTGCGGGTTTCGGTGAAGTTTGCACTATTCTCATGCTGTTCCTGACAATACCAGTGACAGTGTCATCTGCAGAGCGCTCATTTTCCAAAATTAAACTTAAAAAGTTATAAAAAGCTACCTGAGGAGCTCAATGGGACAGTCTCGTCTCTCTGGACTTGCCATACTGTCGATTGAGAATGCCTGTGTACGTCACCTGGACATTAAGGATTTAATTGACCACTTTGCACAGAGGAAAGCCCGGAAAATGCACATTTTTATTTATTTTAATGATCGGCTATTGCTTTTGGGTTTATTGTGTGTGTGTTCCTTTTGGTGCACCGTCACCTGTGTTTTTGTTTATTAGGGCTATGGTGTGCCGTCACCGTTTTTTAAATTTGTTGTGGTGGGGGTACTTTTGCGAGTGGTCTAATTTCTACTACACTTTAGGCCTGTATGACCTCATGGCCTTTGGTATTGGCTATTGGTGTCACTACGCGTTGTAGCCTATAAGGCGGGCCCGCCACAGAAAGTGTATATGGCATTGTACGTTCATTTCTGAACCTTGGAAGTCGTCCAAAGCAGCTGGTCAACTCCTTTGCTTAGTTTACAGGTTGCTCTCTCTCTCTCTCTGGAAGTGTATCTCAGTTGTTTTGTGAATAGAAGAAACTCTTAGCAAGGAACTTTTGAGCCAAAATATAACTGCTTAAAAACAACAATAGACCTATGAAATATAGCTGTTAGTTATGCTTTTCTTGGGAGAAAGAGAATAAGTAATCTACTGACACTTTTAGTATTCTGCCTGTTGGTGAAATCAGGTTAAGATTGTGAGCATTTAGTAACACCTTTGTAGTTAAAAATGATAAAACTATAAAACTACAAACAATTACTGGAGGAAGACATACCAGGTAGGAGAGATGAGAGTGCATTTATATTTGAACACTCTTTTTAGAGTTGAACTGTAGATCCCCATGGTACACTATCAAACACTGAATGACAACATCTTTGGTCATGTTGATGTTGGGATTGCTTGGAGCCTGAAATAACAAAATTAATATAAAAAAAAAAATCAGATGTAATCACATCTGATTCTCTAATCATCTCTAATCACATGAGGGCAATAAGAAAACGTGTTTATAGCCGCTTATACTTATGTACAGTGCTTTTCAGTGCATTGAAATGACCCAGTAGCATATGAATGACAGTCAAACTAGTAGGAAGCTTTTATATTTAAATTGTGTAGATCATTTACTTTAATTGCATGTGTGACATAGCCAAGTTAGGTGTATACTTAATAGTCTAAAGAATGGAGGAGAGACGCAAGGTTCAACTAGTACAAAAGATAATTTACTTCTGTTCTTCAATATAAAATACACAGAATATAGCAACTCATGGATCTACAATTGCACAAGGTGACTGCCTAATCAGGCTACCTTGCTTACCACGATGAATGCCCCACCTCCTGGGTGATAAATCCCTGTAAGATAACAAAACAGGCTTTTCACTGCAAATCATTACACTGCAAATTAAACAAACTACTTTCCACTGCAAATCAAAACCAACTGGTTTCACAGAAATCAACAAAAGTAAACTTAAACAAACTAAAGAAAGCAACACTGCACACATGCAAGAAAAAGAAATTACACCTCTAGAGGGGGATACATTCAGCCACCAGCAGGGGAGGAAGCCAGCAAGTGACAAAAACAGAAACATAACAAAAATATACAAAACAAACATACAAAATGACAAAACAATGAGCAGCGCACCAGCACCTACATACACACATTCACACGCAGGCACCCCGAGCCAAAGCCCCAAGCAAAGTTGCAGTCCAACTAGCGGCGGCTAGTAGCCACTTTAGAGCTAGCAGAGATTGGACGAGCAGGCCGGGGAGAGGGAGAGACAAGCTAAGAGAGAGACAAGAGAGAGAGATAGAGAGCCGGAACCCAGAAAGAAGACCACCGTGTCTGAATACTATACCATAGGCATCAACAGCCTACCTGAATTTGAGGTCAACAAGCACACGCTCACAACGTTGATGAGCCCAAAAGTATATGGCAGTGTTACAATCCCGGAAGAGCAGCACGCCACCGTGGCTAGAAAGTAAACAGAACATTCTAACTTCTCCAATTCAGACAACCAACAGTGTTAGTAAAGGAATACGAGCACATACCTGTAACATTCTGCAAGACGGTGCAGGAGGGACAAGAGGCAAGAAATCCTGATGAGCATGGTCCCAGCAAGAAAGGGTGAATGCCTCCCGTGAAACTTGCACCCTATTTATGCAGCACCGCTGCTAATTTCCCACTTACAGAGTAAGCGGTGCGGGGAGGAGCCATTCAACCCAGTTCAGGTGAACGCTCTTCCTGTTACACATGCTTACAGCAAGAACAATGAAACATGTTGTATACAAAATAGGATGAGGTAAGGGTAAACCTGGCAAAAGAACATTTTTCATATCAAATGATGTGACGTTTCATCAGAAGTAGTTTTCTAAGCCCACAAGTGTGTTCCTTTCTCACCCCCCCCCCCTCCACTCAATTAGACCTGCCACCAGCACAGCATCAAAACCGTCCCAATGGAGTGTCACCTCTGATATCACAGGATTGTTGTACAAACTGGATTGTTTCACCTAGTCCCAAAAACAGAACTGATCATCTGAATCCACTCAGTGACTGCTGTGAAGAGAACAGCTGGCAACAAGGGAAAGACCTAGTGACTGCTTGGAAAGACAGCTGGCAGGAGGGAAAGACCCCATTGGGCCTGCCTCAGGCTAGCTCCCTGTGGCAGGAGGGACCTGGCACTACTAGTGTACAAGTCATACCCATCTCTGGCTACGAAAAGAAAAATTAAGGAAATACCCCCAGAGTCAGCGAGAGTTGGGGAGGATGATGACTCACCGACTGACTACACGGCTACTGACCCAGGAACAACACAGACGACGAGAATGATGATCAATAACATACCTGAGATGTCAAAACCTACTCCAGGACTTTTGCTCCAGAGTTGCAGATGTGGATGGACCAAAGTAACATCCTATGCAGGTCTGAGAATATACCAAGGCTTGAAGAGGTGCTTGGTGCCTGAGCAACAGGGAACTCACATTGACCGGTACTTCTTACGAAACAGGTCAAGTAAGTCAAGTGATGTTCAGCAGCAGGACCAAAACCAAAGTCTGCAGGACATCAATCCCCCTGCTCGGGAGGAGGAGGAGGAGCCAATCATAGCGGTGCCTCACAAGCCCAATCTAGCACAGCCTGCAACCAAGAACAAGATTCAAGGTTGAAAACCACAAGTCAACTGGCCAAAATCCTGTGAGAGAAAGGAGTGGGAGAGGATTGACGCAGACATCAGCAAGCTGCTGGGACAACTGAAGAGAACTGCAGTCAAGAAACTGGAGAGAATGAGAGACCTGATTTACAGCTATGGTGCAGAGCGCTTTGGAATGGCAGAAAATAGGAAGAAAACATCATGCTCCCTGAAGAAGTCCAGGAGACAGCAGGAAGTTGAACGGTTAGTTAAGGAAAGAAGGCAACTGAAAAAACAGTGGAGAAAAGCTCCAGAGGAGGAGAAGGAAGGAATTAACCTGCTGCAGGCAGAAATCAAGAACCGACTGTCAACTTTTAGGAGGGTTGAGAATCTGAGAAAGAAGCATAAAATGAGGGAGAAAACAAGATCCATCTTCTTAAAGACCTCATCAAGTTTGCAAAAAGCCTTCTCACAAAGGACAAAAGTGGCAAACTCGTAACATCAAAGAAAGATCTCAAAGCTTACCTCAAGCAGAACCACACTGACAGCCAGCAGTATGGACCGAAAACTCTTCCACCTGATGCCACCCATACAGTCCCCAAAACATCAGCTGGACACCAGCCCCCCGATGTGGAGCGAAGTGGAGAGGACTGTACGACGGGTTGCTCAGAAGCAACGTGTAGCCAAATGTGCCAGGTACCCCAGAGACAAAGACCCAATAGACAAGACAGTGACTGCACTCAGGCTTTTATTGGAGTTATGTCTGGGG
The DNA here is from genome assembly GCA_027123015.1 of Urophycis regia. Classification (NCBI taxonomy): domain Eukaryota; kingdom Metazoa; phylum Chordata; class Actinopteri; order Gadiformes; family Phycidae; genus Urophycis; species Urophycis regia. The sequence continues at coordinate 8,966 of JAOQGG010249563.1, read as the reverse complement.
GAGTAGGGACGGAGCCATCGAAGGAGGGAAGGGGGAAGTCCAGGGAGAGGTGAGAGGGTAGAGGGTCCACTGGGAGGTTCGGCGGGGGTGTTGGTAAGGAGGCTGGGAGGCGTGGATGGAGCTGGGAAACACTGGGTTTACAGAGGGAGCCTGGAACACAAACGGGAGAACAGGGTTAGCAGAAACCAAACAACAGTCAGAGCTATGCAAAAACTCACTAACTCGGAATATACTGCGAGGACACAGCCGGTTAAACTGACCACAATAGTCAACATTCAAGCAACGGGCACCCCCTCTCAGCCTCTTCTTATACTCAGGTCTTGATGGTGATGTGGAGCAGCTGGGCTGATTGGCATTGCCAGCACCTGTGCTGGGCTGATTGGCTGTGCAGGCTGCCGGGTGACGGAGAGCCACAACAGAAATAAGAATAATGGCATGATGTACCATCTCACCTCTAGCTTTCACAATGGCTATGGAGGTAATCATCCAGGCCACTCGGTGGGTAGTAGGAGGAACGAAGCTCAAACCTGGTCTTCCAACAGGGCCTTCATGGACGATATGACCATCCTCACCACAACCAAGGCGTGTGCTAGGCGGCTGTTAAACAGGCTGCAAGAGAACATCCAGTGGGCCCGGATGGAAATAAAGCCGAGCAAGTCCAGGAGCATTTCAGTCGTCAAAGGGAAGCTGACGGAATATCGATTCTACGTGAGTGAGGGGCTATACCAACAGTGTCAGAGAAGCCAGTCAAAAGTCATGGACATTGGTACCATGCCACTCTCAAGGACACAGAACAAGTGGACCAGCTCAGACAGGACACCATATGTGGCCTTGAGAGTATCCACAAGACCATGCTCCCTGGCAGGCTGAAACTGTGGTGCCTTCAGTTTGGGCTAATACCCAGGCTGATGTGGCCTCTTACCATCTATGAGGTCCCAATCTCAAAGGTAGAGAAACTGGAGAGATTGGTCAGCTCATTTGCCAGGAAGTGGCGGGGACTCCCCAAATGTTTTAGCAACATTGGACTGTACAGGAGAGTCATTCTGGAGCTTCCTGTTTCCAGCCTTACAGGGGATTTCAAGTGCTCTAAAGTAAGGTTGGAAATGACACTAACAGTCCCGCGACCCATGCGTTGCCCAAGCGGCTCCCAACCTGGAGACCGGAAAGAAATGGACCCCAGCTGAAGCTACGCAACAGGTGAAGTCAGACCATAGGCACAGAGACATCATCGGCCTTGTGCAGCAGGGGAGAGGAGGTCTCAGCCTTGGAGAGAGCAGACCATCATGGCATAGGGCAGCTGGTCGTCGAGGAGGTGCATCAGCATGAACAGGCAACGAGGTATGCAAAGGCTGTCTCACAAGCCAAGCAAGGACAATGGGTGAGGTGGGCATTTCAAATCAGCTTCATCTTACGTGCTACGTCCCCTCTAACCTCAACCAATGGTATGGAGAAGACCCCACATGCCCCCTCTGTTCATCTCCCGCAAACCTTAAACACATTCTGGTTGGCTGCAAGACAAGCCTTTCACAAGACCGTTACACCTGGCGACACAACCATGTCCCGAAGAGCCTAGCAGCTGCCTTGGATACCAGATGGGTAAAGATCAATTCCTTGCCTTCTCCATCATTCCATCCTACTTCCGCAAGGCAGTTAATCCGAGAAGGCACAAAGCCAGCCAAAGTCTATACAACATCGGACGTTGGCCAGCTCGGAGGGGCTCGCGACTGGAAGTTGGCTGCAGATCTGAACCAAAGGCTCTGCTTTCCTTCTGAGATAGCCACAACAAATCTCAGACCAGACCTTGTGCTCTGGTCCTCCTCACTCCACACCGTCTACATCATAGAGCTTACCGTTCCCTGGGAGGCTGCTATGGAGGATGCATTTGAACGCAAGAGCCTTAAGTACACAGAGCTGGCAGCTGATGCTGAACAACGCAGATGGAAAGCCAAGGTCTGTCCAGTGGAAGTCGGCTGCAGAGGCTTCATTGGCAAGTCAACCATCAAGCTGCTTAAGGATTTGGGAATTCAAGGCCAAACCCTACGCCAAACCATCAAAGTCCTCTCAGGTGCAGCAGAAGAAGCAAGTCGATGGCTGTGAATGAAGAGGCGAGGCACTACTTGGTCTGCAACTAACACCTGCGGCACGTAAGGGTTGAAAGCAGAGGGGGGCACACCCGGGATGCCAGGTGTAAACGATGAGCCCTCTCGAGGTGTCGTGGGCCTATCATCAAAACACCAGAAAAGGAGGGTGCCCCCCTGATGACCAAAATGATGCTGACAACCCTCCCCCCCTCCCCCTTCCACTCAATTAGACCCGCCACCGGCACAGCACCAAAACCGTCCCAATGGAATGTCACCACTGATATCACAGGATTGTTGTACAAACAGGATTGTTTCACCTAGTCCTAAAAACAGAACGTTACTTTCACCCAAGGAAGACAATCAGTGCTTAAAACATTGTCAGGCAAAAAATGATATCCTTGACAAATGTAGCTGGTGTTTCCTAACTTTTGTGACTGACTGGATGTCATAGCTACCATGACAATTAACTTTTTTGCGGCAGACCCATATAGCTGACCTCAAATAGACAAACTATTAGTTTCAAGTTTTATCCAAGTAAATTGAGTACAATTTACTTAGAAAACGAAACACAGACATCTTAACTCCCAATTACGCACCTCTGAGAATGTTTGTTCCTTGTGAAGTAATGCGGCCTCTAAGGTAAACTAGGGGAGGGGTGGAAGCTTGGCAGGCAAACGTAGTTGAGCTGGTGTAGCATTAACTTTATCCTTGGTAAAGTCACATAAAATGTACCACTTCTTCAGTCCTTGCCAACGCAGACTGACTTCAATTTGCTTTATAGATACCTTGATTTTGTTTAATGGCGCAGGCCTCCTAAAAAATTCTAAAATGTTCTGCATCTTTGACTTTCCTGATAAAATACTGTTCAATTCAACTTTTTGTAGCAGATTATATTCAAAACTTAAATTGAGTAAAATGCAATTGATTAATAATTGCATTTGTTGAATGCCACTCAATGGGATTCCAAACAGCACACTGTATTTATTATATATAGGTTACTATTATTTATTTCTTAAGTATTAATAATGTAGGAAATATGACTTACCTAATAAGATAAAAACAGACAATTGTTAAAGAATGTTTTGTTCACATCAATGCAGTTCTCCCACTAGAGAGACAGCAATCATGGCCTCTGTAACCAAATCCCAGAGCCAATGTAAAATAGGCTAATTAATACTATATAACAATATGATTGAACAATTATGTCCATTGTGTCAACATAAAATCCATAAGGTTTCTTCCATACTTATGAATCACTTCTATTGTTTCCATATGGATCTAGAAAATATGTACAGGTTTGTAGGTATTTAGTCTGTATATTTAATGTAATGGAGACTACAGCAATATTAATTATTTTGTATTTCTGTTATGCCAACAATATAAATCCATTATTTGTCCTACCCCACCCTTATTAGTATTTTATGATGTAGTCTACTTTGCATGATTATAATCCTACCTGCATATTCAGGACAAGGCCTATATCAGAATGTTTTTAAATACATATTTGTCACTTGACTCGCCCTGCAAAGTAGAGGTGGGACAAGAAAAACAGCACTAGAAGTAGCACTGGCAGAGTAGGCCTACAGTATATATTCTATATTTTGGGTATAAACTGTCAGTTCTTTATAGAGAAAACTTTGTATTCAGATGTTAGATTTCGGCTGAAGTCCAAGTGAGTATGTCTTTTGCATCTGTGATACATTTCTGTAGGTTTAAATTGCTGAGATCAACTTGAGATGTTTGAAATGTTTGAATTTTTGAGGAAAAATTTGTTTTCATGGATCTAGCCTCTTTTCCTCTAAAGGAGTGGATGCATTTAAGTGTAAAATACTCCTGGACAACCATAGAGGGTTTTGAATTCCCCCATCATAGTTTCACAAAATATTTAGCATATGGCCCAAATTAGGCATTGAAGACTCACTTCAATCGGCTCTTTTGTAATGAAGATTCACTCGCGGAGGTTGCTCATTCAGTATAGAGCTGAAATGAATGTTATTAATAGACATTACAAATTTCTTGTGTTATCACACACTGCAAAGGCGGACCTTACAATTAAAATAACATAGTCCTCCATTGGTCTACCTATTTAGAAACAAATTGGGGTGAAACCTATGCAAACATATTCACATTCTGCAGGCACACAAGCTTTAGCCCAAATGAGGAACTGCCACGAGTGGGTCTTCAATGAACAAGAGAACCAGAATGTTGGCAGTAATGACCCCTCATAACATGGGATTTATGTGTTTGATGCATATTAGACTACGACAAGAGTGAATGTGGATCTCTATTTGAAGTATTTGAATGCCACCTAGTGGACACACATTTTAATGTAAAGGCAGTCATATGTAGGCCTAGCAAGAGACTGAGACCACATTCATGTGAACAAAGCATTACGTAAAGGCCCTTTCACACATGTGGGAAAGTTGCAGGACATTTGGGACACATGGGAACAGGGATCGATATGAAAGTATAAATTCTTGAATTAAATTCCAGAGAATTCCAGGAAATATGCACCGTCTATTTGCCGAGACAGACATGTAAAGGGTAAATGCCAGCAGATGTAGACTGCTTTAACATGGAGCCAGCGAATCACAAGACTCTGCTGAAGACGTAGTTGAATCCGCAACTTCATCTTAACATGCAAAATCGTTTTCGGGTGATTTAAAAACTATAGCAATACAGTTTATTTTCTTTGCAAACATGCTCTTTTTTTCAAGAATGCCTGGAAACTAGACAGATTCCAAAAATAGAGCTTTCTCAATCACGTAATGTGATGGTGGTTGGCATTCAAGTGTTGCATTACCACCTTCTGCTGGATTGTCCCTTTGCCCATATATTCCGCCAATGCTTGTGCCGTGTGTAAAATGGTGCAAGACGGAAATGTTCCTGAACATAGCTGCATGTGTGAATAGTGAAAATAATAAGCGGTGCATGGAGGTGATCCCAGTAATTTACCAGAAAGTATGTGAACAGTCATCTGTATTGGTTTTATAGGTAGGTACATTATAGGTACATTTATATAGCCTATATACAGGTACATTGATACAGCCATCTTGCCAAATCTAGCATGAACACAGATGGGATTGTCTGGGTTGTAATGGCAATGAAATAGATTAGCATTGGAAACATCCTGCGAGAGATAACACATCGGTGCGCTGAGTTGATGATGATGATGATGATGATGATGATAGATCCTTGACATGGCGGTACAACAGTGTTCCTCAGCTGTGTAGGTGTGACAAGTTGATACCTTGTAGTGAGCTCATTCATGGGTTTCCACTCATCATATGCAAGGTTAATGACATAACACAATGCTACACGATACTACATTGTATTATCATTCTGATGATTTGGATGAATATTATTATTTAAATAATAATCATTATTATTTAAATAATAATAATTATCATTTTGTGTCAAAGAGAGATCAGAACTGAGAAACGGATAAAAAATATATGGTGTGGAATAATGGAAACAAATCTACATTTAATTATGCAGGTCTTAGTTTGGGTACCAGCCTCTTCCACAACAGCAATCCTGCCGATGTGTTTCTTTGCTAATCATAAACATCTTTGTGTCAGAACACATTGCCTGTATTAAACCTCATGTTTACTGAAATATGTGTTAATCCCATCCACATTATAATAAACTGTTCTTTAGCATTCAGCAAAGTTATGTACACCATCTGCTTTGCGTTGTCCTACTAGTGCTACTTAGTAAAATATAAATAATTGATCACCTTCATATGTCTTCCTGTTGCCACGTCAAAGTGAGTTATATGCTCTTTTCGCTACAGATGTCATTTACATTACCCTGTCTTTGAATTTGCTCAATCACATTTTTTGGCACTACCGTAATGTTCAACCTCAAACACTCTCTTCTGCTCTTCATTGCATGTTTGCAAAATGTTTCCACTGTAATTTCATTATTGATACTTGAAAAATGTTTATTTGTTTACTGGATGAAAATAAATGTATACACAATAATGGTATAACACAATAAATACTTTTCATGAGCCCTAGATCCAGGTACTTGATGTCATTATATCATCATATTGTTAGGTCTGGTATGTCTACCTTTTTACTTGACAGACCATTGGGCCAGTTACTGTGACTACAACATAAGATATGATTTGCTTTATAGACCCGAAGGAAATTTGTCTTGGACACTTATAATATCTGCTGTTAAAATACGGTTGAGCTTATAGGACTTGATATTACAATCCCTCATTTGATCAGCACTTGGTGATGAGTGGGCTAGGGGTAATTGCTTCACTGGGGTCTTCAGGTGGGCAGAGAGAGAGAGAGAGAGGTAGGGTTAGAGAGAGAGAGAGAGAGAGAGAGAGAGAGAGGGGGGAGGGAGAGGGAGGTAAGATTAGAGAGAGAGATAGCCTATAGATATTCATATAGAGACATGAAATGAAATGACAATGAAATAGTTTAATAATAGTTAAATACTTCTAGTAAAATAATATCGCTGTATTAAATGCCCAACAACACCTGAAGATTGTTCAGATGGGTTGAGTGAGGCTCGAAAGCTGTGGAATATTTGGATTTTATTTGAAAAACCAATGAATTTGATGTATTTGAGAGACGGTTGTAAGCCAGAAGGTTCACAGGGTCAAATGATGAGGAAAAACACAGACACATGCACACACATGAAAAACGAAAATATCAGACTTGGCGACCATGCACCCGTTGATGACATCGTGTACGTGTTGGCGCGATGTTTTACATCGAGCATCACGTCGACATGACTTATCGACTCGACTCAACAACGCGCTGTGCTGGGGAACGAGTCCGTGGGAAAAAACCAACGGAGGGGAGTCAGCGTCAGGGACAAATAAAGGCTGGCATCATGTGCGCATGGGAAAGCGTCAGTGGCAGAGTGGGCTCTGGATGACGCGGAGCCCCCTGAGGACGGACTACATGTCGAGCTGCAGACCACCACAACCTTCACCGCTGCTCGCTGCGGAGCTGCTTCGGAGACAGCGGTTCACTATCCTCAAAAATGAACATATATTTTAATTTACGGGGACAGTTTGCCCGGCAAATAGCAGAAGACAGAGTGATTCAAGGTATGTGGGAATGAAAAGTGACCGGAGAATTGCGGTGTTGTAATTAAAGCGCTTCCCAGTAGAGGAGCACAACATGTTGTCTTTGATATGCGTGATGTTTTCTTGCGCTCCTTGGTTTTTACATCATGACACACAGACGTAACCTGCTGCTGTGGTCCATCTGGAACTGTAATGGATATTGAAAAAAAAAAATGCTTTGTTGTATAAACCAGTCAGGCATCTGTAACTATTTGTTTCATACTGAACTTCCAATATGTCGCCAATATCGAGTGCTGGTGTGATGCTCCTCGGTTGGAGCTCCGGGTCTTCAAGGTGTCATGTGCAACTTTGAAATAAAGTCTACTCCTAAAATAATTCGACATTTTTCAAGTGAAATATGTTAGTCTTTTTTCCCCCAAGGGTTTGCAAAATAGTGCCGGTCTTCGACCCACTATAGCAGTGTGCTTTACACACTAACATGATGCTGAGGAAACACACGCACAACCACACTGCCCACTAGAGGGCGCAAGCTTGGGAAACGCGTCCTCCTCTGAACCTCTCGAGCGCACCGAGAGAGAGAGAAGATGCTGATGCTGACACAAGCAAAGCGACGCTCAACATCACACCATCAACATCTCCCCATGGATTCAAGCGTTCACCGTTTGGCTTGCAGTGTATTTGCGTCGTAACTGCCAGCCGAAGAAGAACACATTGGGGTCGCCAGGTGTTCTTCAACTTAACAATTAGATGTACCTTGAGAGAGAGAGAGAGAGAGAGTTACACAGTTAGGGCTGAGCCTACTTCGCCGTTTTCCAAATGCGATTCTCGTCGATGCTTGGATTCTGTGCTGTAAGAGGGAGACAAGAGGTGCAGGGGATTTCTTCTGCTAGGACTTCCTACTTTCTGTGAGGACACCCTGGGGTCTCATCATCCTCTCTGTCATCATTTCCCGCTCATCGTTTTTTAATGATGATGACGGCTTTCGCAAGGAAGTCTTCTTCCGACGCGCACTCAGTCACATAGCGTTGTTCTTGCGTTGCGTGGACAATGCGCATCGGATGTCCGTAACGCGGCGGCGGGCTGACCGTCATGATGGGGCTCCGGTCCCGAGCGGACACCGAGTCAGGTAATGAGTCTTCAGGGGCTCGGCTAACCTGCATACTGCTGCTGGAAGTAACTGCATGGTAGATATGATGTCGGTGTTGAGTTGAGGTGGCTTGTAAGCAATGCATTCAATCACAAATCCTTCCTTAAAGGCTTCGTATTCATGCACAGGCTTCTAACTTATTGTCGAACTTTTTGTTTCAAAAGGCCATGTACGAGAAAGTATTTTGCATCACGCAACCGCATTTTGCATCGCTCGTGTGTTTCATTTGAATCAAGTTGGTCCATGTGATAACTTTGCATGGAGCCGAGTGTGCAGGTGTTTCTTGCATGGATCCACACGAGGGTGTGTTGTGTTTACAAGGAAATCAACGTCAAACATCAGCTGCGAGAACCCAAATGTTACCAGCTTTAGGCTATTTATTCCAGCTGTGACGTAGCCTGGGGGGAGGGGTGTGGGAAAGTTTGGTTTGTTGTTTGTTTTTTCACTGGGGAACGATGGGGCACACCGTCCCCCATCAGAACGCTGCTCCCTGCTTATTATATCCACTGTCTCCCCAAGTCCCCCCTCCTCTCTCCTCTCATTCTCTCTCTCTTTCTCTGTCTAGCTTTCTGTCTCTCTGCCCCTCTCTCGCACCCTATCCATGTAGACCCTTCTCTCTCTCTCTCTCTCTCTCTCTCTCTCTCTCTCTCTCTCTCTCTCTCTCTCTCTCTCTCTCTCTCTC
>JAOQGG010236543.1:0-14585 GCA_027123015.1 Urophycis regia | reverse complement strand
ACACACACACACACACACTCACACACACACACACACACACACACACACACACACACACACACACACACACAGACACATCTTGGACCACTGTTTTACTTCATGTATAATTCTAATAAGATTAAACACATGAATTACATTAACAAAGTACTTTCATCTTTTCCAGCTCATCTGCTTTTGTGCACGTAAAAGTTATTTCCTGCCCATTAATATGTATTTTATAGTCAGAGTCGATTAGTATGTTTTCCCATGCATGATTCATGATATATGTTAATTCATGTACGTACTATGGAAATCACGTTGTGAATGGGTTACTTTTTGCAGAGCAGAGCTGCAATTCTGACTGCTTTAAAGTGATTACATGCAACACTAGCCACTAATTGTCATAGAAACACGCATAGACACACACAAGTACACACACACACACACATGCACAAACGCATGATCGTTCAGTTAGTGTATGTGCATGTAAATGACCATATGCTAACTCATATATGCTATGCATACACATATACACACACACACACACACAGGCACACACGCACACATACAAACACAAATCTAAAAATAACCAGTTGGTTGCTAAGATATTCTCAACATGATTTCTCTGTGAGTGAGTCTCTTCCTGAAAGATGGAGGGCAACATGAACTCCAGTTTGTCTTCAGCCAGCGGTGTCAATTGAGAGGGTCAGGGAGTGAGGAGAAATGGTGAGATAAGGGTCTGGACGGGATGAGGAGAGAGTGCGAGGATGAGGCAGGGAGCGGGGATGAGGATGAGGAGGAGGTGAGGATGAGGATCAGGAGGAGGCGAGGATGAGGAGGAGGAGGAGGAGGAGGCCTGGATGAAGAGACGAGGATGCGGATAAGGAGGAGGCGAAGATGAGGAGGAGGCAAGGATGAGGAGGAGGAGGAGGTGAGGAAGAGGAGGAGATGAGGAGGAAGCGAGGATGAGGAGGAGGCGAGGATGAGGAGGAGGAGGTGAGGGTGAGAATGAAGAGGAGGCAACGATGAGGATGAGGAGGAGGCGAGGATGAGGACGAGGAGTAGGCGAGGATGAGGAGGAGGCGGGGAGGAGGATGAGGAGGAGGCAAGCGCTACAGAAGAATGGTGGAAGGAGCGTGGCGTGTCGTGCATGTGGGAGGCCATGTTCTCTGGGAAGAACAACAATGCACTTCAGGACCGACACTCATCGGGAAGCACACAGCCGTGGCCTGTTTGGTAACGGGGTTATTCTGAGAAACCGGTGTGGAATAGGTGGAGAGCTCTTCACCCGAGTACAATGTCATGCCCTATTGAACAGGACATCATCTTCTGCTCTCTCCTCGTCTGCGGTTGTCTCTCCTCGCCGCCTCCTCGCTCCTGTCCTCTGCTGCTCTCTTGTTCCCTTTCCTCTCCTGTCCTCTCATCTTCTGTTATCCCCTCATTGTTCCCTCCCTTCTCTCTCGCGGTCCAGGCAAGCAGCGCTAGACGCGATAACGCTAAAGATTCTAGTTCTCAGGTCAATAACGAACGATTGCCAAAGCTTGCCTTCTTAAGCAGAGTGTAATGTAAAAGATGATATATTATATATCTTATATTATTATTTACATTATATATATATATACATTATGGTATTCACAGTTGGTCTTGGCCAGCAGTGATGTCTTGTTGCCGCCAGTCGTCCTGATTCCCCAGCCTCTCCTTGTCTCCACCTCCTCGCCTCCACCTCCCTGCCGGCGCCGGCCCGGGGGGGGGGGGCGGGGGGGGGGCGGACAGAGATATCAGTGCCCAAGAAAGAAGCAACCCGGCCGGCGCCGATCGGGTTTCCGAGCGGCGGTGGCGGTGGCGGCGGCGGCGGCACATGTGCGCGGCACTTCCTGAATGCATGTGGCCTGCTTGTACCCGGGGCCCCCCCTCGGGACCGGCAGGTAAGCCGAGACGGGCCCGGGCTGACGGGTTAATGTATGCAACTGGAATGTAACAATACCCAAAAACTCTGTTGACTCTCAAATTCCCACCCCGGTGAATCGCAGGGGTGGCGGGCGGCGTCCGACAGACGCCGGCGCTGATAAATCAACACTCGACAATGGAGAACCGGAATACGGTGAGAGGAGATTTAAAACGCTTTTTGGCCTTTTTCCCCCCTGTTTTTGCCATCTAACCACTATTGAATGTGTTTGAGGCAATGGCAAAGAAACGCATGCAACTCATTGAATAAGAGACATTCTAAAAAGGCATGATCTGAACTTCAAGATTAGGAAGGGAAGAACGTAGGTGACCTGGGATGTTGGTGAATAATCAACACTAAGTGGCGTCTCCACGGTGGCGTAGCTCGCCCTTCCGGAACACGGCAGAGCGCACGCGGCCGACACGGTGTTTGCCTGAACGGACCGAAGCCATAACCACAGACCTCGGGGTGAAAGCGTAAATTATATATAATCCCCTCAAAGTGCGGAATCCACACACGCCTTCGCCTCGCTGGAACAGGCCTTTTTTTTTTTTTTTGCAGAGACATCCACACACAATGAAAGGTCATTAAAAATAATTTTAAAAAAAACATAATAATAAAAAAAAAAAAAAAAAAACACGACACAGAATTGCAGTTGGACGACCGCTACGTCGGCGAGCGGGGGGCGAGAACACACTTCGGCGTGCTACTCAAACCGATCGGCGGGGGGACGATCCCCGACGAGCACCTACCTTCGGGTCAGCGAGGACGTTAATGACGTTGCCCAGGGCCAGCAGGGATCGGTTGATGTTGGCCCCCTCGCGCAGACGGGCCCCTCTGGCGTTGGTGGCGCTGGCTCGCTCCGAGCCGGCCAGGTCGATCAGGCTCATCTTGGCAACGCACACGTTGGGGTTGAGGCCGGCGGTCTTATCCTGCTGCTTTAAGTAAATCTGGAGACGCGCACCACAAGATCGGTCAATGGCCGCACACACACACACACACACGCACACACACACGCACACGCACACGCACACACACACATAAGAATAGACTTTCTCACACACACACACACACACACACGCACACGCGCGCACACACACACACACACGTCTGTCCCTGTTTGTATTTGGGATCACTTGAACGGTGCGAGTTGGATGCTGAGTAAATGGAACGTTGCCGAGGTTAAAATACCTGGAAAACGGCGTGGGAGCGTGACGAGGTGGCGTTCATGTCAGTGGGATGCTGGGTCCTGTTTCTGTTGCCATAATCCAAAGCCTCGAGGATGTCATCTGCAGATTTAGGCTTTAAAAAAAAAAAATGGGTGGGCAAGTTACCATGTATTCCTTTGTGTTGTCAACCCTAAACATATACACTATCTGTTGTTGGTTGATTGTTGCAAGAGACCAACATTACTGTTGCAATAAAAAAACAACTATTACTGCAAGCGATGCAGTCATTGCTGCAAACTTCTGCACACAAAAGGCTTCATTGATAAGTGAAATTTGCGGAGGGGTTTTGCAGACACAGAGAGTGGAACGGTGTACGCGTGAAGGAGGGGGTTTCATGAAACATGACAAAGAACACGCTGATGCCACCACTCGCGGCGTGCTGGAGGTACCGCCGGCTCCTATGGAGCCAGGGTGTGACACAGGACACCTGCGCTGCCCTCACACCGCGCATGGCTGGTGACACCAGAGTGATGCCAGAGAACACCGATGAGCCAAACACACACCAGACTCTTCAGAAGTAGCCGTCATCTGACAGCAGAGAGTGAGAACAATGCAGCGCTGCCCACTATTCAAAAAAAAAAAAAAAAAAAAAAAAGAGAGAGAGACGGTTCACGTTTCAGAGACTGCATGTCAGCCACCATACTTTCTAATGTTACAGGTGTTGCCAGTGTTAGCTAAACTAGTTTACATCCGCACCGCAAACACATCAATCATTGAGGTGTGGAATATTTTCTTCTCCTCCTCCTCCTCCCCCCCCCAGCTAGAGCAAGGGGCGTCTAAGCTGAACAAACCCCGCGGCTTCCTGTTTAGCATAACGCATCTCGCCGCGGCGCCTGCCACACTGACGTCAGTGAAAAGGAACACGGTCTGGGCACCGGCTAGCCACGGGACCACGGATACCGGCGCTGCGCAGACACGAGAAGGCGAGGACGAGCCGCCCCGGCTTTCTCGTTGGAGACTAGAAAGCGTACCAGCGCTGCACAAAGAGGTTAGCTAGTGAGGCTCGATTAAGTCACGATTAAGCCCAGGTCATTACTAATAGCACGTCCATAACCAAGGCCCTGGAGACTGTTAAACAGAAAGGCTCACAGCAATGGAAGCCAGACGACTGAGGCAGACTGCAGAAGCGCAGGCCCAAAGGATAAAATGGCCGCTTTACTAAAGAGCCATTAAAAAATGTTTGCGGAAACATGCGAACAGCAGAGCAGTTCTGCCAAAAATTGAGACTTATCAATGAGACTTATAATAATCCACATCAACTGAGAATCAGAATCTCACTGTAGAGGGAGGAATCACCGCCATGATCAGACAACCCAATCAGGAGTGACGTGCAAGCAGTCAGCTTGCAACCAACGCAAGAAGATTCCCCGTGGATCTTCGTAGAGCTGCCATTTCACCTTAACGTGTACACAGTTTCACCGACGATGAGAAAATCTGGAGACAGGATTACTTTGCTGGGAAGAGAAATGGATCATCAGATATCTCAATGATTGGGTACAGAGTGGCAGTTGGAAAACAACACTGTGTTTTGATTCTGCTGGGTACATTAATTTTATTATTGTGTCAACTCTCAGGCCCAACACATTTTTATTTTATTTGAATACATTTGTGTTTGAATTCATCTGAGCCTGTTTTGTTTGTTTGCTTTTGTTTTTGTTTTTTTTACACTTCTGCACGTCTATTTTGCACGTTTTAGTCACATGGTCCTTCAAAGTTAGGGTGGACAATTTTAGAAGCAATTTGTTGTATTTGTTGAAATTAAAAAGTAAAATGCTGCATCTGTGGCCGTCTCAGGCCTGTGATCAGCCCACGGCCTACCTGTGTGTCTGACTACCTGCTCGGCTACCTGCGCACACTCCACCTGTGAACTCATTGGGCATGGGCAGCAGAGTCTTCCACAAGGCTGGGAAGGGCTATTTGCCAAAGCTAGCAAGGTAGTCATGTTTTGGGGGAGTGGCTTCGGCTGGGATGGGATCTTTTAGTTTGGATATTTTAAAAATTGATTCTGTCTTTTCCATTTTCAACACTGTAAAAAAAACGTTTTTTTTTTTTTTTAACCATTCGCCTTGGGTGACTTCAAAATTATTAATCCCAACACCATTTTCTTCAACCTATTTTTTATTTTTTTATTTTACACACCATCTGGAGCCCTGCATGAAGTTGAACTTGTCACCATATTTAAATTACACAATTATTCATACATTGGGTCATGCCCTTCTTCATAGCAGGATATTGGAACAAAATAATACATGTCCAAAAGGCCTCTAAACAAATGGCTCTTGCGTGAAGGTGGCGTACACATCTTTTTAATTTTAATTTTCATGAATGACTGCAGAACCTGGTGGGTGTCTCAGGGTCACGTCCAGGTAACACACTAGCCTTGTGAGGCCATCTTGATGTTCACCCTCACTGCAGGCCAGTCTGGCTGCCAGCCCATTTAAAGCCTCCTCCAAATATATTTCAATGATGGGCTCAGTTGGTGCTTTGGGGAGGGGGGGTTTTAGCGCACCACAGACAAGGAGCACAGCTGTCTGCAGAGCTGAACATAACGGCGGCGCCCGAGGAAATTTTAGAAACGGACGGAGCAATCAAAGAGGTTTTGATTGCTGAGATTGACGCAATAATGGTGTTCAAAGATGAGCAGGTGTTTGCACAGAAGACTTCAATCAGAGCAGATGTTTTTAAGATCACTTATTTAATCTAATTCCCTGGGCTTTTTTGGAACAACGTTGTGGAGTGTGTGTGTGGATGATGACTTGTTTAAGCAGCCTCACCTGGCCTGAGTCAGACTGATTGGACTCTGGGGCTGGGCGAGGCTGCACACCTGTTGCACACCTGTTGTACATTGAGCAGTCAATGTGCACGAGTTAAACCAGCCCTCACCACGCACACACTGGGTGAGATCTCCTGCATGGCGACATGGAGCACCAGCTCATGAACCACTGCCCAGCAACCTTGACAATAAACCCATTTCCAACACCATCATCCGGTGTTCTTGTCTGGAGGAGCCCAGCAAAAGCCACCTAGGTGGCGTGCAGCAAGGACATTGCTTCGAACCTAAGGCCGTGCCCAAGATAGAAATCAATTACTACCCAGCCAAGGCAAGACAACTATTCATTGCAAAATGAACATCTGGATTGTCTCAAAAGATTAGCGCAACAAAGCCTTGCTTGATTAAATCCTATGCAAGAACAGTCAACATTTTCCTTTGCTGCCCTCCAGCTGCCAGACATGTTTCAATGCAGCTTTCCATGTGTGCAACTTCATCACACTTCTGGATCATTTTCATAAGGAAAGGCGACACTAACACCATTCTCTTCGGGGACCGAAAGGACACATGCAGACCCGATTCATTTTAATTAAGAGAACGACAAAGAAGTTGAACTTGCAAGACCTAAAATAAAATGGAGTGCGAGAATGAAAAAAAAGCACACCAGATCGGCACCACTGAGGTTCTGAGAGGTTGAGGTTCTGAGGGGTTGAGGTTCTGAGAGGTTGAGGTTCTGCCACTAGGACCGAGAGCGTGTCCACAACCCAGCACTCCTCGGCGGCAGCTTAGGCCAGCTTTAGTCTCCTGGGTGGAGTGCCCTCGGTGCACCGTTGTCCATTTATTCAAGAGGATGTGCAACATTTATTTTTCGTCCATTTCGTCCAAGAGTCGGTAGAATTTCACGACCGATACAATTTGAATTACTGCCCGTGGCGTGCACGTAATTGTTTACGCGAGCCGGCGTGAACCAACAACAACAAAAAAAAAGGTAAATAAAATCAGGGCCTTGGGCGGCGGTTCACAGCGTACTGGATGTTACCGCCCGGCTGCGCGGTGAGCGCCGGTGTTGGTGCTCTCATTGTCAACACGACCCACTAAAGATCCAATTAAGACACGCGGCATTGGACGTGTGGAGCGATCATAAACCTTCCCCTGAATGGGTCGGAGCGCCTGGGCCACTGTGAAAGGAAATCCTGGGGATTGCAGAGAAACATACCGTGGGAAGGGTTGCGTGGACGGGGGTCACATGCACAAATCACAGACAGACAGAGTTCAACTCACCTGATGGAGGGAGAGACCTTGAACCACCACTTTCTTCGAATCGTCTTCCCTCACTGCCAGAGGACCGACGTTAGCCATCAGGTCTCTGATCTGCTCGTTATACACCTGGCACAGAAAAAATGTCCATCATTGCAGTATATTCAGTATTCATATTAAACAAAGTAACACAATCAGTATATGCAATGTGGTGTCAAACATTAGGTTACTTTACAGTGAAGGTTCAGTACAGCATATACCTTGATAAACCCATGTTATGTTCGACCACATACAGCACCACTATTATGACGTGCACTGAGGGTGGTTGCCGATTTATGGCTAACCTTTGTGGCTTTGAATTTGCGGACAGAGAATGCCAATGTTTTCAGACCAAAAAGTCCTCCTACGATAAGAGTGTCACTGTTTAAAATATCGATATGGCTGCAACTTCAAAATGTGTTTGAATCAGGCATATTGTCTCCTCAACACGCCCCTACTTACCATGCACTAACCATACCAGGACGTGTTTATGTTATCTACAAAAGTCCACGATTGACACTACAAAAAGTGCAGTTTCAGAAGGAATTGTAGTGGAAGAGGTTTTATGGTCACTGCTAGATATGCTGCTTCTTGGGTGCTCTGGTTTGGCTGATGGTTTGCTATGATGTTGTGGGAGGCTGCTAGGGGGGGGTTCAAGGTGGTTTCTATTGTGTTTAAGGTATTCCAAGTGGTTCCCATTGGGTTCTGTACGATCGTTAGTGTATTCCAAGTCGTTGCCAGGGTGTTCTGGTTGGTTGTTAAGTTGCTCAGTGTGGTTACCAGTGTTCTATTTGACATTATGGTGTTTTGGCTGGTTGCTATGGTGTTCTGGGAGGTTTCTATGGTGTTCTAGATGGTTGCTAGGGTGTTCTTGGTCTTATCATTTACAAAGTATAAATAGTTTTGAGTCGTGGTAAAGTCCCATTAGTCGACACCATTATTATGACAAAGTCTTAGTTGGAGGTAAAACAAATAAAAAACTGGAGGTAAATACAGTGGGCTACATCAACTATCCAAACTATGTCATCTTACTGTCTTGTTGAGTTCCACAAATTAAGTATTGCTTATTGTAGGTATGGATATGTTTGTCATGTCCTAATGACATTGGGCACCTAGGAGGAGCAGCTGATTGATCTCTTAGCAAAGAGAGTTTAAGAATGACCACAGACAATCACATAGATAATATAACCGTTAAGAAGTTTAGTTAATGCTTACCACACATTGTCAAATATGAGACGTATGTTACTTTATCCCGCCATGCAAGTGCAGTTCACTGTTAGCATGTAGCCGTTTGCTCTATGGAACTGGCAGCCTTAAAAAGGGGGCCTCAGTCTGCTTCTAAGAGAACTCTGGTTGGGCTTGCTTGAGGTGCTCAAGAGTTGATATTTGGTCAATTTTTTCAAATTCTGAGATAATAAACACTCAGCCATGTATATGTGAATCTTTCCCAGATCTAAACGAGTCACCATCAGAAAAAGTGCCATCAGGAGGTGAAAGCACTCATCAAATATGGTCGGATTACTATGCAAAGCAATTGCTTGTGGTCACTCTCAGAAACACAGAAGTTCTTAAATTATTCAGTGGCTGGATGGCGGAAATTGGGTTATTTTTAATTTGTGTGAACAACAAAGCAAAATTAAAAAAGACCCAAGGCTGCACAAAATTGTTGTTGCTCCATTATTATTGTCCACAACCAGGAAGCGTTGTGAGCTTCCCAAGGAATTTCTGTCGAAGAGATGCGCTGCCCAGTCGACTGCAGAGCGCTAGTCTGGTCTGACAGAACACTGAACGCTTACTGAGCCAAATCGAAACACCAGAGTAACAACCTCTGACTTCAGGGGAAAATCACCAATGAACACCACACATGTAAACGCTAACATTTTTGATAAATGTATATCCTGAACCCCCTTTATACACCATTATCACTGCAATAAAGCCATGGCCAGTGGGAACCAGTGGCAGGAAAGTCAGCAATTCTGCTTTTAGTCCAGGTATTTACTTAGCATACACAAATTACTACAAAACAGCAATGGAAAACATAGCAAAATGATTTTTTTTTTTAAATCAATAACAAGCGATTATGACATTTACTGAAGACATATTTATGATGCATTTGTTTTCAATTACTTAAGCTTTCCATTATTGTAGATGTGTCTATTTCAAGAAGTACCACAGGCTGCAGTCACTCACACATCACAGGTTGAAAAAACACAGACTTGGAAAATGAAGATAAGCATCCAGTGCAAGGAGCTCAACATTTTGATTTA
This sequence comes from Urophycis regia, assembly GCA_027123015.1. NCBI lineage: Eukaryota > Metazoa > Chordata > Actinopteri > Gadiformes > Phycidae > Urophycis > Urophycis regia. The sequence goes on along the minus strand of JAOQGG010236543.1, from coordinate 5,099 downwards.
TACGTCTATGAGGTCGAAATAACGTGGGAGTGGTGACAGCTTATCGACATATATTTTGTACACAAACTAGTCCCAAACAAGGAAACCGGTCCTATGTATATGTGGTAGATTAAGAGTACAAAAGGTTAAATATTAAAAAGGCTATGAAGAGTAAAAAGGTCTTGGGTGATTCCAAAACCTTTGTTTGGAGAGTTGTGTCAGTTTATCAAGTTTGAATCATTTTTCTGGCATAAAGTACAACGGTAGAGTTAAGTGGGGATGTTTGGGATGAATACGAACAAAAATAAGAAGTATGTTAGATAATAGGAGTCGTGCAGCTAAAAGCGCTCACCTAATAATAAGAATGATAGATAATAGTGTTGCTGCTTTAGCTGCACACGTAATGTCAAGTCTGGGCTGCAGTATATAACAACTCAAGACATTCTAGATTCACCTTCTAGATTTACATTACATTTCCATAGATTTGCATTCTAGAATGTAAAAACAAAAGCAATAATATTCACCTCAAGGTATGAGCAGGCAACATCAAACACTTTGTCCTCCTTCACATCGTCCATGCGTTTAAAGAGCTCCTTCATGGTGCGATACATGACTCCTGGATCATCAGGTGACCCCAACATTGTGTACGTCTTTCCTGCCCCGGTGGCCCCATAGGCAAACACTGTAAAAAGACAAGACAAATTAAAAGATGGCCATTTCGTTTCAGTACAACTACAATAGCAGCACTTTGGAAAATGCAATCCAAGAACCACCTTCTTGTGCCGAACCTCGAATTTCCTTCATTCCAAAAAGGGGCACCTGGATTGGGATCTAGGGACTGTGGAGTAATACCACACTGCCTGAAGTAAATAATGTGGAACCAGCTTGAGTGCACATGAGACACGGCACATCACCTCGCTAGAGGTAGCGGCTGGAGAACGAGTAGACACATGGTAAGCAATGCTGCGCTGGTATACTGTCACTTTAAAATGATGCTTATAGCCATTTTGGGGCCCAACGTGGGGCCAACCAAGCCAAGCATTACCCCACAAGCAGCTTGAACCATGTATAGGATGGATACAGCCATTCCATTTGCGTGTCACGGTTGGACAATACCCCAACCAGTTCAAAATGGGTTTTTGGAGCATTGCGTGTTGAGAGATGCCCCTCTGCATAACACTGTTGAGAGTGGCTATTTGAGTAGGTGTGGCCTTCCTCCCAGCTTTAAAAAGCCATTCTCCCATGAACTACCATTCAGCCAAGGAGGTTTTTACATACAAGTTACTATGAAAGTTGTTTTTTCCAAACGATTCTCTCAAATCTTTAAGCTGAAGTGCAAGGAAATTAGTTTTTGGGGCGCTGAAATCACCACCTAAAGCAGCATATTGGCATGCTAAAACATGAATGAGTTCAAGGAACGTAAACAATGAACAATTTTCTGACAAAACATTTTCGACCGATAAACAGTTAAATGGTAAAAATAATATATATATATATATATATATATACACACACACACATCTTTAATGCATTTTTTCTGTTAAAATAATTGGCTGGTCCATCAGAACTTGTTTACCTGACTTTACCATTGATGGCGTACTCTTAAGCCCTTAGTATTTTGCATGGTAACATTCACTTTCACTTGAGACACGTTCGGACATGGTACAGCACTTTTGCATCGGCCGTGAACTTATTCCACTTTGACCTGGTGCCCTGTGACATACCGCAGTCCCCAAACTAGCCTAGCCGGGCGGCTAGGCTAGTCTGCATCACACAGTTACCAGTCAGAGTGGAGAGGACACTGTTATTCAGTGTAGCAGTCCGCAAGTTTCTCACCTACTAACTGGGAGGGGCTCGGTGTCACACATTGCGACTAACGGTAAAGGACCAGTGTTTCATTGTTTATTGATTAAATTAGCGTCCCTAATGGAGTGAATTGTTGGCCATCGGGTGCGAACAAGCAGGTGTAGCTAATAAAGTGTGTATGCCTGTGTGTGTCATAGTAATAAATTGCAATTAAAGATATACCGAAAGTAAATAACATGACCGAAATAGGATTGTGGATTGAGGATATGTATGAAGACAAGAACACCAACATAGAGAAACAGTGAATCACCACAGGAAAATTACCTGTGCAGTTGAAACCATTCATGAAGCCATCCAGTACACTTTTGGTCGTGTTCTCAAAGACCTCCTCTTGCGTGGAGTCTTCCCCGAAAACGTTGTCAAACACAAATTTGAGGTCCTTGTTTACCCTCCTGATGGCCCTCTTCTGTACTCTCTGTGGTCCAAAGGAGGACTCCTGGTGTTCCTTGGGGTCAAACGTCAGCATGTGGTTATCCACAACATGGACCACCTTCCTCAGGTCGGCAGCCTTTTCATTGCTGTTGACCGGCCTGACCCGCACCACCACCTTGACATGGCTGCAGACATCGCCCGTCATTATGGATCCTCTTCTGAGCCTCTGGAGGAAAAAAAAAAAGAAGAAAAAAAAGGCAATTGAAATCACAGCGAGGACACTTGTTTGGAATTAGTATGCTGAATCATCACAAGGCTTGAGACACATGTGGCCCATATCAAGGGGCCTGGTTCTGTTGGTGTGTTTGTCAACCATGTAGTCTGTGTTACCTCTGGTTTTTAGGCTTCTATAAACACTGAATAACCTATGACATTGTGAGAGCATTATCTCAGCTATGATAGCGGCATGTCCAACATATGCTGCTCACACATATCCATGCTTGCTTGATTTTAAGTTCAGAACAACACATACTGCAAACTAACAACAAGATGTGATCATATGTTAGTCGTTGATGTGAAGCCTGGTTTTATTTTTCGGGCACTACAATGAAATAATTATCGCAAAAACCTATGATCCATAGGACAGCATATCCAGATCACACAATGTCATCCGAGACACATAGGTAAAGATAGACTCCCATCCCATATTCGCCTGACATTTAGTTTTCAACTTCCAATTTCTTCGACAGAGAAGTAAATATTTGAATGTAAAAAAAACAATGATTAGTATTATTTGTGAAAATAGCAAGACATGCCTTTGTTTTGAGAGTTTTACTATGCCGACCACATGAGACCCGGTGTAGAATGAAAACTACAATACCTAGACCCAACAAACCTGGAATGGATGATCATGTGGACCATATTGACAGGCTTTCATTCAGTTCTATCCATGTTGTCCACATGGTGCCTTGTGATTAGTAGGCAAGGGACACAATTGCTTTTAACTCACTCATACAACAGAAACTCATGTAGTGTCCATCTTCCCTGTTTTTCTGGCAGAAATGCTCTGGGATGAAGTGTGCACTAAAGCAGCTGCCTCTCTGTGCTTTGTTTACCATTTCTATGACAACTAGCCGTGTTAGCTCCTTAGCTCCTACCTCAACATCAGTGACAATGTGTTGGTCTAGAATGGTGCGTGATTAGCAGCGTGTGCAGACATGAGCAGTACAGTTTTGGTTTGGGAACGATGACTGTACTGAAGGTACAGTCTAAAAAAGCAGGAATATGCAGGAAAAAAGACAATGGCTGCAGTGCTCTCCACATTGGAAACAATTGAAGAAAGGTGCAATTGTTCACAAGTATGTGAACATGGGCCCTAAGGTGTCAGGTTTAGTTATGTCTATTATTAAGAAACGCTTGAATACCAAATACTTATACTGTAAATGTCTTTACAATAGTTACAATGTTGTGAACTTAATCTATCAGGTCCCGCCATCGTGTTGCTTGTTGTTTGTATTGTTATTGTTGATTGTTCACTGTTTACTGTTGCACACAAACCACCAAGACAAATTCCTCGTAGGTGCAAACCTACTTGGCAAACAACATCTTTCTGAGTTCTGAATGACACTCAAGAATGTGGAGTGTGGACAATTGTTTGAATTCCTTATGAGAAAGTGTTTTGAGTTGAAAACCAGGTATGGGCAGGCCTAAACATTGGTGGTGGTTCTCATTGTTAACCAGGTCTTGTGTGGACTACATAGGTAGACATTACTAAAAGTCAATTTAATTATTTGTTTTCACGAATAGAAAATGTTTCACAAATCTGAAACGTTGTTAACAAGAGTCTATAGGGTCTACATGATAATCCAGTCCAGGTTTGGTGGATCAAGGTATGGTGGAATTCATAGTATAACCGATCTAATGTGGACAAGAGGCTTCACAAATCTAACAAGAGCACGATTATTGTGGGTCCACAGGATATCCCCGTTTTGGTTGGTGGCTCCAAGTATTGAAGTTTTCATTCAATACCAGGTCTCATATGGACTACAGAGTAAAACTCATTAAAATCACGAAAGGATCAAATGTCTTGCTATTTTCACAAATAAACACCACTTTAACGTATTTCTAACATATCAGTCGTTGTTGAGGATAAATTACGATTTGATAACTGACTCGCTGGGGAACCGCCCGACTACACCAACACTGAAACAGTGTGAGTGACATTTTCCAACATTGCCATTCAAACCGTAGTTGATCATTTTATAACAATTGTATTTACTGCTTGAGCCTTTTGCTGCTGTTAACTCTCCAGCAAGTCCCAAATACAAACGAAACAATCAAACACAACAAGACAACAAAATGGACTGGCTAACTTAAAATGCTAATGTAGGAACCGTTAGCATGAGTGCCTTAGCTTATGTAGCTAAACTAATTCTGTGTATGCTATCTTCAATGAGGTACGTACTGGATCTTACCTTGAATCAATATCAGGCAATTTGCATTTGTGCATCAAATATGGATAAGATACATCAATGAAATCTAGATTCTAAAATGCACTGAGAGATCACTAAGCAACAGACAAGCGCCAAGATTTTGAAAAAGCCTCTTCCCCCGGATGCGCAGGTTGGCCGAAAACCGCGTCTGATTGGTTAGATAGATGTGACGTCAGGGCCATGCTGCCGATGTAGGAGGAGTTACGCTCGCCAACCAAGGTAAGCTAACCGAACCAAGTACCAAGCTTGTACACATAGACATTCACTTTGTGGCAATATTTCCACAGAAACAGCCATGGGTTATGAAGCTACACAGTTCGTTGTAGCTGACTGTAATAACTCACACCAGTCACGGGTATACGCCAATGTCTGACGTCTATTTGGTGCGTT
>JAOQGG010222139.1:0-10138 GCA_027123015.1 Urophycis regia | reverse complement strand
CACACACACACACACACACACACACACACACACACACACACACACACACACACACACACACACACGCACAATTACGTAATACGAGAATGGGCATAGCCTTTCCCAGTCGGCTTTCACACAAGCTGCTACCTGCAGCCCACGACACGGTACTCATCTAGATTTGGCAAGAATAACAATTTCATTTCATTATACACCAGACTACTCTCGGTTGAGTAGCATTACACTCTCAAGCATTCTGGCTTACCCCCCAAAAAGCATATATGATTAGCGTCATTCTGCGCAAAGGAACCGCATTTGCACGTATTCTGTTTTTATTCTGTCAAAACCCCTATAAACGGTCAACAACTCGTTTGCCACATCCATAGACGTTTAACAAACTAAACGCCACATTTTCTGAAGTTACTGCTGCTAGTAAACAATGCGACCGGAGAACTGTGCATGTCTCTTTTTGCCGCTAAACATATTAATGGTTCATCGTCCTTGGGTGAGTGCAACTTAATTGAACTCAGGCAGGACTTACCTTGTCTAGGAGGTGCTGTAAATATCCATTTGAGGGAAGGGGACTGTAGACTGTGTAGGACTTGGCTCGTGCTTGGTGTGTGTTCTCGAGCTCGTCTCTCCTCGTCTCCTTCAACCCTGCTCGCGCTCTCACTGCAGTGACTTCGCTCGCCTTGCCTTCCCGGTGACACCGCGGTCACGTGACAATCACTACGCGCACGTCCACGCGTGTACTTTTGGCACGAAAACGCGCACCGGCACAATTCGCCTGCAGCTCTACTTTTTAATACATTAATGTTTTCCACTCCGTATTTCGTTTCCGTATTTATCTCAGTCATTTTCTTGGGATCCTTTATCTTTACTTTTCAATTGTGATACCGTACTGCATAGGCCTATATGCGTTTATACACAAACAACAATAGGCGTACGTTAGTTTAACAAATGAATGTCGTCCTTGTACAATGTCTGCTCTTTTAGTTTGTCGTTATACTAACATGATACAGCAAATATATCCTCAAGACACAACGAACATATTTTTAGATAATCAACGTTAATTCGTCAAACGTGACAATATAATACTCTGTGTCACGTAACTTGAATGTCCACTGCGCATGCGCATCGCTTTATGTCCGCCCGGGGGTAAAGTGAAGACGGGCTGTAGGTAAGAACAACATGTACTTTTCGCTAATATAGATGTCCATATAAATGTCTATGCTTTAATAAATGATTGTACTTTTGTACTTTATATACCAATAACTGCATGCTAAACGGGCAGTTCATGGATTAAGAGACGAGCCGTTGCTGTCCAAAATGGAAAGCGGAGCAACAACAAAAACACTTAGCTGTCTCAGCTATCTCAGCTGAGCAGCTGCTCATCACGGTACTTTAACAACTCGTTAGTGGGGTATTTCATTAACAAACGTAGTATTGACAATACTCTTCGTCAAAATCACCCGTGGACGTTTAGCATTGTTTTGACCTTGTTGGTTGGTTCATTGAAATGATTGCATCATTACAGCCTGCTTGCTCTTGAGTTGTGTACGGACGTTGTTATAATGCATGGCTGTGTATAGCCCTATACAGAGATCTGGTATATCTTTTTATGTTGTTTTTTTTATCACATTCTATATTTGTGAATTCCCAGGTGGATAAACGACGAAGTAAAATAGTTAAAGAAGACGGATCGGGATGTCTAGTACCGTAAGTGACTTAAGTTGTACATATTTTGAATTGTGTTCGATATAAAGCCTAATGGTTCAGAAGTGTTCTTCATTTGACAAGCCAGTAATTATTTTGAACATAGACCCGTTTAAGTTCAAGTCTTTCTTAAATAAAGGCTATTGTAGCATTATTATTGTATTGCAATACTACAATATTCAAGATTCAAACATTTATTGTCGTCACATACAAGACATGACGAGATTGCAATAGCTGCCACAGTATAAGTGCATTCAATCAGTTTTTTTTTAAAACAAAACAATAAAAGGAAAGAAAAAAAAAGAAAAGCAATATCAATATTACATGAGCTCTGAAATGTCCATATTCCTCTGTAGATTCTCTGCGGCCGGGCCAGGCCGCTGTTATGCCAGACGGCTGGACTTCAAGCCATAACAGCCCTCAGGTTGGGCAGAACCAGAACTTTCTCCGGGTCAAGCTCTGATCAACCATACATAGCCGTTTCACGCACAGATTCCGGTTGGTCACCCCCTACCATTAGGCTACTACAATCTATCCATCGGCATTGTAATCTAGTTTAATACAGCTGTGTTATTTTCACAACTCCTTCAGTATACATTGCTCCAGGGAGAAGCTCCCAAACATTTGCACCAGAAATTCTGTAAATGAGTACATATTCAGATCTTTTGTAGACTATATACTACTAAGAATTTCCATATCATACTATTACTACTAGTATGAGTAGCTCTGCAGTTGCTCAGTGGGTAGAGCGGGTCGTCCACCAACGAGAGGGTTGGTAGTTCGATCCCCACCTCCAACTATCCACATGTCGAACCCCACAAATGTACTGATTGTAAGTCGTTTTGGACAAAAGCGTCTGCTATGTGTAAATATGAATGTAAATACTACTACACAAGTTAAAAAAATTTTTTTGTTACAGTACACGTTTAGTTTGCAGATGCATATACCGCACCGGAGATAGCTACACTCTACGTTCATTTCAGTTTCCCATCACACTCTTTGCTCGTATATTTAAATATGGATACACCAATCCTGTGTTTCAAAAAGCACTTGCATGCATACACGACCTTAGACCATTAAGCCTTTTGTAGCTAGCCATCTTCAGCAAAATAGACTATTTTAAGTCAATAACTTGTATTGTAGCACCTTTCAGTACGAGGTGAGAAGGTCTTCACATTAATCAGGATAAACTAATGAGTTTGTTGTTCCTCCACAAGGACACAGCACAGTGTGGCCCGACGAGAACATGGGGCCCTTCGGACCCCAGGACCGCCGCTTCCAGTTGCCGGGCAACACAGGCTTTGACTGTCACCTGGAAGGCATCGGGGATCAAAAGTTGTTCCCGGTACACCGGACGGTGCCGGACCTACTGAGCGCGCCCAGTAGCTCCGAGAGACACGAGTTCATACTGGCCCAGTTTGTCAGCGAGTTCCAGGTAGGATTAGACAGAGATGGTCAAGATAGGTGATATAAATGTGTTAACCTCTAATGGACAGGATCTGCAGATTGATTGTTATCAATACTTCATGTGTGTTTTCATGTGTTACCGCAGCAAAAATAACGAGAGATGAATGACAATAGAAATGGAAAAAATCTGAAATATTTACACACACCTCTGTAGAAAGTAAATCTAATAGAATAAACGAAGGTACACTAAAATAAAAAAATCTTATCTGTGAACCATAACATGGTCATGTTTCACTGTGTCTCCAGACCAAAGAGGCCAACGTGTCGTTGAGAATGCGCAAAGCCGAGCTGTACTTTGACCAGCTGAGTACGGACTGCACCGTTAATTCCTGCCCCGAGCTGCTGAGGAAAGGTACACGGCACTTCTTGGGATTTGTTGTGCGGAAAATATAGGGCTTGTGTACGTGGTTAATTCTGGGCTGTAAAAAAATATGGGAATGCATTCAGGATGGCAATTTCTCAGCTGCTTTTCTACCTGAAAATGGAACCGAGCTTCAAATGTATTAAGTATTTGTTTATTTAAAATGTCTTGTGTCAGGAAAATAATACTGAATTGTGTCAGGAAAATAATACTGAATTTAGTGAAACAATGGGTAAAATCCAGTTTGGGAAAGTCCTGTTGTGCTCTGAACTCAGCTACTTCTCCTGTTCGGGGAATGGAAGTGCCAATGCGGAGGCACTGTGTATACTGCATTGCATATGCAACATTCATCATTAAAATGCACATGTGTGAACTAGCGCAAAAGATAAGTGTCACAAAGTTGGCTCAGCCAAAGCTTTAGAACGCCCGCTTTTGTCCAAAGCTACTTACAATAAGGACACTTGTCAGAAGAAGGTGAAACACTTCATTGCTGCTAATACAGCAAGCAAGTCACCAAGTCAAGTTTCGAACATTCCAATTGCTAGTGAATAAGTGAGTCTTGAGTCTCTTCCGGATGATGGGGAGTGACTCTGCAGTCCTGACATTGGCAGGGAGCTTGCTCCACCACTGCGGCGCCAAAATGGAGAAGAGTTGTTAGTTTGTTGTTCAGCCTTTTCTTTCTTTTTAGTGATGGAGGTACCAGTCGACCAGCTGAGGTAGTTCACTGGATATAAATTAAGTAGTTTCTTGGAGGTTGACGGTGCGTTTAAGCCTAATGGCTTTATGATACCAGGGAGATGATGGCCTGCCCGAGTCAGACGAATTAGGTTCTGGGGCTTGGTGAGGCTGCATACCTCTGTTGCATTGGCTAGTCAAGGCCCTCAGGATAAACCAGCTAGCACCGCACACACTCAAAGGGAACTGGGACATGTCGGTGTTTAACACCTGCTCTGATGGGAACATTTGGCCAACTCTTTAATAAATTGATTGGTACAACATGTACCTGTATATTTACCTGCATAAGGATGAGTGATGGGGTCGACTGCCACAGATATGTTTTTTTGTATGCCATTCTAAGCATAGTCGCTTGGAAGCATTTTTACTAACAAAAACCATACACTCACCCTGGCAATGAATTTAATTTGAATCTACGGTGTTGTACCAGGTCTGCCATGGTATTTTACCATAGCTACTGACCCGATAGCAGATACATCATTGGTATTTTTCAATAAATCATTATTCATTTGAGAAATCCAGATCAATTCCAATGTATGATAGTATTTTTATTTCTGGCAACTTCATCGAACAGAGATTTGGACACTGTTTACATAAACAGTGTACTGCTGCTTGACATCCTCCCTCTCACATCCTGCACTCAATCTGTAGTTTATGTGATGAGTTACGTGAGCCTTTTGTAAACAACCTATTATGCCACCGATTTGCTGCAGATAGCCACGATAGGCAGATGCTAAGCTGAAACCCGAGTCATCTAGGGCTGACAGTGGCTTAGTGGTTAGAGCAGGTTCACAGAGCGGGTCATCCACCAACTGTAGGGTCAGCGGCTCGATTCCCTCTATTCCCCTCCTCCAACCGTCCACATGTCGAAGTGTCCTTGAGCAAGACACTGAACCCTAACTTGCTCCCCGGGCGCTGAACATAGCATCCCACTGCCATAGGATGGGGTCAAATGCAGAGAATACATTTCGTTCCCATATCTAAAAAAATTCTGGGAATGACTCAATTATAATCTAATCTAATCCCCGGCACTTTTTTTTTTTTTTAAGGTAATCCTATCAACACATGTCTTGTGCTTCTCTGTTCCCCAGATCTCGACCTGTATTTCCCCTCCGCGCCTACTGGGCGCATCACAGTGGTCACGGTCACTCAGCGCAGCGAGAGGCCCAACGAGTCGGAGCCGAGCAGGGAGCAGCTTCTCAGTCAAGTCAGAGCGACGGCCATTCTTCTGACACACATTTTTCTCTGTGATGTCACAAATGTCTAATTTTGTTTTGTCTGCGCTTTTTGACTGCAGTTTGCGAACGGTGCCAAAGAAATGTGCTTCGCTCTGTGGACGGCGGGGTACTGGGCCGACTTCATAGACCCCATGACTGGAGCGGCCGTAAGTTTACACCATGGTCTTTAGCTGGGCAAATGAATACACCCACATGTCAAGATGCAAAACAAGGGGGTAGGGTCATGGCAATTTTGGACAACTGGAATATTTCCTCGTAGACTCCACTGAATGGCTCCAGGAACACTGTGAGCTCAAGCAAACAAGTTAGTTTCTTCATTCCAGCCTCCTCCTTCCAAGATCTGAGTGATTTGACGTAGCTCTTGCTTAAGATCATCCATGGTTTGTGTTGTAAATTCTTCCCAACGAAGATAGAGGAGCCTCCCTCAAAAAGCTGTGGCTTTTGGGATCGCATGTTCTGCCACTGCCGGTGCACCCACAGATAGAAGGATAACACATCCAGGATCCACGATTACTAAATGCAGGGAATGTGGATTGCAGTGCCAGTTTGGCCGCTACTGTATCCTTGGAGACACACCACTGTGTCTTCTGCTCATCACTTTGGCCCCGTCGTAGCCTTGCCCAACCAGCTGCTCTTGGTCAGGCAGGGCAGGTCTTTTGTTTCATCAACAGTCAGTACGTTTACATGCAGCAAGAAATGTGAATTTCTAATCATATAAGACATCGTTCAGACTTTTTGAGTGCATGTAAACACTTTAATCCGATCTACTTCTGACCTACTTCGGACATCTCAAAATCGGATAACAACACCTAGATAATTCGTTCATAGTCGGGACTTTTAACGGCATGTATACTCAGCAATTGGATCTGAATCGGATTTTGCATTCTGCGCATGCGCAGCGCCACATAGCGTCCAGAGTCAGCCCATGCTCTGGCTGTTTATCCGATTCTCTGAACGGCATGTATACTCGGGACAAGTGATCCGGTCTTACGCATGTCATTATCTCATCCGATCAGAAATTCGAATTTCTTGCTGCACGTAAACGTACTGAGTGATGCAGAATGCCTCGCTTTATTTTACCTCTTCGCCAATGTCCTTCCTAACCACTTCAGTCAGCACCTCCAAAATTTCATTTTGAATGTTTCTGTCTTCTATAGGCCCTATTTGGCACTGCTATGCTCCATTTTCTGCTTCACTATGGGGTCATGTTTGGCAATCGGTTTCTGAATGGACAAAGGTGTTTCCTTTTGTTGCCCGAGTCTTCTGACTCTCTGTGGCCGCGCTACACAATGATTCTGGTGGTCATACACAGGTGGACATCAGCGCTTGTCTCGATGTGTGTTGATTCTTACGCCTTTCCTTTGTGTTAATTCATTACCATTGGAGTGAAGATGTATTGTTTTCCAACTTTTTTTCTGCCCATGCCACCATGGCATTTAGATGCTACTGTGCCTTGGCTTCCAGAATCCTCTCTTACACCAGGCCTTTTTCCATTTTGAAAACAACAGTACCCAAGGTCAATGTTGTCTCGGGAGCAGAGCAGAGGAGAGGGTAAACTGCATGCACACAAAATGTGCAGTGTCCCAGCATAATCAAATACAAATAGTCAAGCTGTAGTGGATATAATAGGATATGCTCCACCTGGGCACTATTTCTGGTTTTGTCACTAGGTTCACACTGGTGTGTCGGCCAGAACATCACTTTAGGCCAAATCCTCCAGAGTATGAATAAAGAACAGAGAAGGTTGGGATGATGTTCACTTCTCTTCTTTGCTGTAACTCATACAGGTAGTTATGCCCTAACGGCTGGGTTCGTTGCTAGGTTGTGTGTGGCTATGGTCGTATCGTCATGTGTGTTCTTTTCATTCACAAACAGACCACTGACGATGAAAGTTCTTGCACTACGCAACCGTACTCCATTACTTGGCACACACCGCACCAACTGTGTGACGTCAGCTACGACACACCACCTGTACCTGGGTTGTCTCCCCCCATAGAATGACCAGCACTGAATTAACAAATACCTAAACGTACAAACACCGTATAGGCAACGATACTTAAACAATAGCTGGTAACCTTGGAGCCTTTTCTACAGCCGCCCCCAAATACATACATATTTGCCCCCAAGTACATCCATATTTGATGAGCAAATACATTTTCTCATCAATAAAGGCTGGGATGTGGTTGCGGAAGTAGAACTGTCTCCATCTTCTCCAGAAGGAAGGGCAGGGAGGAGAACCAGCCTGGCAACCGGCTTGGTGTAGACTCTCCTTCACCGTCATGTTAGCAGAGATGATGTGCCTGTCAGGGCTGGGATGCATCTTGACCACCCTCCCAATAGCCCAGAGGGCTTTTTGGGAAGATGTGGATCAGTGATCATCACCACACAGTCCTCCACAATGTCAGCTGGCGTAGCCTGCCACTTCTGGCGTTGCTTGCAGGCTTGGCACGTAGAGCCGGATGAAACGGGGCCCAGGACTGATCAGCCAAAACTTGGGAGTGCTCCCAGCGACGGTGACTGATGAGCTCCTTCTCAGGGTAGATGACCCGAGGTAGCAAACCATCAGGCCGCCCCATCAGAAGAACATTGGGAGTCACAGCATCCGGGTCGCTGGCATCTGACGACACATAAGCCAAGGGCTTACTGTTGACTAGTTCCAAGTAGTTACATACAAGGAATTTGCTGTGGTATATTGGTGTGCAAGTAAGTAGTAAAAAGGAAGTGCTGCAGGAGTAATAGAATAGGAGTAGAAGACACTTTCTTCAAGCAGTGGTACAGGGAAAAAGTCTGCATCTTTCAAGGAGGCCATGATATTTATGCAGGACAATGCTCCACCACATGCATTCAAAGACTCCACTGCGGCAGCCAGCAAAGGCCTTAAAGATGAAAGAATAATGCTATTCTCACTTTAACAGATTAAAATGGACAAGTGAGAGGGGGAAAAAAATGGTTATTCATTTAGTTGTATCATAATTCTGCACACTAATAGCTGCCCAAAAATTATGCACAAATTGATATTCTCCTAAGAAAGCCAAAAACTCACTTTTACTTTCTTACCGGTAAATATTTAGATTAGAGGTTTATTAAAATTTTGGATTGACTGAGAGCACTGTTTGTTCAACAATTAAATGAATCCTCAAAAATACAACAGGCCTGATAATTGTGCACACAGTGTTTCTGCTTGACGGAGTTGTCCTCCAACACAGATGAGCTGTCCACTCTCATTCAGCTCAACTACAACATTCATCATTAAAATGCACATGTGTTGAACTAGCACAAAAGACAAGTATCACAAAGTTGGCTCAGCCATGGCTATGGGAGTAAGGCCACCCTCCTCCTTTGTCGAACGGCCAGTCCGTAATGCATTTGTAAATTGTCATTGTCAATTCCAGAAACAGTGAAGTCAAATAATTCAGGATACATTCAATTGTTGTACACAGCTAAGCTAACCACATGAAAATTGAGTGGATATTAATGGTAATGGATTTCTGTTACGTGTTGTTTAAGAACATTTCCCCCTGCAAATGGGACCAAGCGAATTGTAACAGTACTTTGAAAAACATTGTCAGGACTCATCCATACATACAATACTTAAGCCTTGCGTGTTCTCTGGTGTGCAAATGATTGATTGATGATGACATCATTAAGAGCCAATGACAATCAGCCCACAGGGTGGCCAATCAGATCACAAGGGGGACAGGTGACCCCATTCAACCACAAAAGATCTGTGCATGGCTTAAATCTAAACAATCTAAAAAATAAAATAAAAAAGATCAATAAATAAAATAAATAAATACCCTACCCTCATGCTCTTATATGTTGTAGGTCTTGGCACTTTAATCACTCTTTGTGACTTGGCACATCTAGTCAGATGTTGTATGCAAGCAATGGTTAACCTAGCGATGGAAATGCTTGAAACTTGTTCTGGTGACTTTCTTACTGTATTAGCAGCAATTAAATGTTTCACCTTCTTATGACAAATGTACTTTTTGTAAGTCGCTTTGGATAAAAGCATCTGCTCAATGCCCTTAATGTAAATCTAAACAAAAAAACATCAGGAATTCCAGATCAGTGTTGTCACCCATCAGAAGTACCACCGTTATAATCCTATTATCGGCTCTCTTCCAGTTCTTCGGGTCGGTGCTGCCCACCTCGGTTGGTGCAGACGGAGACCTGAGGCATCTGGGGTTCCACATCGAGGCATCGGGCTCCTGCACGGTCATCCGCCACGTACTGAAGGGAACGCCGCTGTTTGTGGGCACAGTGTTCACAAGCGCACCCACCTACAGCCCCACTATTGCACGACTGAAAGGACTCACTAACACACACTAGACTGACCACGTTGTGTGGCCGAGGCACAGAATCATTAACACTTTAGGAAAAAAAAAAAAAAAAAAGAACCATTTGGGGTTCTCTGATTATGGACATTAGCCCAGGTGTGTGTCTATATTTTTAAAGTTTGCAAACGCTGTTCTTATATACTGTAAATTAGATACGCCCCAAATGGAAACACCTGCATTGAGCCTTGATTGTAATGCAATTTGTATCGAGGCGAGAAGTGAAGCATGGATGTCAGACACAGTCCCATATAGGACATTTTGTGGAATGGTAATATCTAAAATGAGATTGTGTGGGAGCAACT
>JAOQGG010221779.1:0-10157 GCA_027123015.1 Urophycis regia | reverse complement strand
ACACACACACACACACACACACACACACACACACACACACACACACACACACACACACACACACACACACACACAGTTTATCTCATTGTGTCTACATTTAAAGACCCATGTCTGCTGTGATTGAAATCCTTGGAAAGATGTATCTTACTTGTGTAAAGTATATTGGACATGAAGGGGTTTTGATCGAAGGCCACATCTTCTCTATGAAGATGCTCCTATGGCATTAGACATGGGTTTTTGAAGTTGTTTCCTTGTTCGATAACTAAAAACAGGCTATCACTCTTTTGTGGAAAGATGGTGTCCAAAATGAAATTTATGAGATACAACTACATGCCACCATGTTAAGAAAAATAACTTATCGCAGTGCAAG
Organism: Urophycis regia; assembly: GCA_027123015.1. Taxonomy (NCBI): domain Eukaryota; kingdom Metazoa; phylum Chordata; class Actinopteri; order Gadiformes; family Phycidae; genus Urophycis; species Urophycis regia. The sequence goes on along the minus strand of JAOQGG010221779.1, from coordinate 9,787 downwards.
TCAACATTGTCTTGTAGCCTCATCAATATAGCTATAAGTACAGGTCTATGAATGTAGTTTACAACTATGGATGCATTTAGAGGATGGTGAGTTTAGAAATGTAACTAGGCTGTTAACTAGACCTACCTCCACCATTTTTTTTCCAACATGTACAGTGACTGGGGTGATTTTGACAAAAATACCCGATTGTGATTGGTTAAACTTATTTATTCGCAGACTTCAGCCTTCAAAATTGTACCTTGGCTAGAGTTAGGTTAGGTTAGGGTGATGACACCTCATCCACTGTAATAGAATAATAACAAATCAAACTGTTGCAAATCATCCATCGCCATACTCATCTCAGACACAAGAATGCACTGTTATTGTATTTGGCGTTAGATTTATAGGCCTGTATTGTACAATTTGAGGGACATATTCATTGAAGTCACATCAATTTGGCATAGCCTACTTCATAATAAACTTGTATATAATAAATACAGAGAGGACACAGTTATAGTTCATATGGGCGCCATCGTGACATATCCAGAGGCTGGATTTGGACAGCGGCTTTTCAGGCGTCTGTTCACAGAACAGCAGCTTTCGCCATCGCCTTTGGAAGTTCAGGTCACGTCTCTTGTTAATCTGGCACGGATAGGTGATCGCGTCCTTTGTGCCGTCATTTTTTAACAAGGTTTGGATGGGTCCCCAAAAAAATGTTTGGGTTACAAGAAACGCATAGGTTCAAAAGGGTTAGGGCTCACATTTCAACATTTTTACATCCCATCATTCATCATCGGCAACACTACAGGACAAACATAAATGCACAAAAGCTAATGCAATGTTACATGTCGTCAGATGCTTGAAATACGCACCAAACTATATAAACGTGTGTGTGTGTGTGATCTCTAACAGTGCATGGCAGCTGGACAGGTTGGTCCTCATGGGGAGACTGCTCGGCTCCCTGTCACTCAAGCCGTGACTCCACTAGAACCCGTCTTCGCTCCTGCTCTAACCCCGCCCCTTCCCATAGTCCCAAGGGAAATGACTGTGTGGGACAGTCCATCGAGAGCAAGAAGTGTGATGAGTTACCCAACTGTCCAGGTACACCTGTCTGTCTGTCTCTCCATCTGTCTGCCTGTCTGGCTGCCTGCCTGCTTGCATTTGTCTATCTATCTCAGCCTGTCTAAATGTCTATCTATCTTGGCCTCTCTGCCCCTGTTGAACTGTGTATTTCGCTCTGTCTGTCTATCTGACCCTTTGTCTGTCTGTGAGTCTGACTGTCTGTCATCAAGCCTCTGTCTGTCTCTCTTTCGGTCTGTCCATCTGCATCTCTCTGCCTGTTTGTCTAGTCTAGCCTTAATAACAACGTATGTGTGTCCTGTACATAAACTGTACATCCATGTACAGTTTGCATCTCCTTTCCTTCAGTGTGGCAACGGCAATTCTTTGCCTGTGCAGACTGGCCTGGCAACACCACCAGTGAGGCATGTTGTGGATGTGTTTGCAGTGGACGGAGTGTGGGGCCCCTGGAGTCCCTACGGCGACTGCTTAGTGACCTGTGGCGTGGGAGTCAAACTCTCCGTCAGGGCCTGTGATAGCCCCGCCCCCAAATACAATGGAAAACAATGTCTGGGGAGTCCCAGCCGGACCGTCATCTGCAACACGAAACTCCACTGCCCCGGTAATGGCACACACGTGCACACACATACGCACATGCACACACGCACACTCGTCAATTGAATGACAGTGGCTCTGTTCCTCCCCTCCCCCCCCCCACACACACACACACACACCACAATATTCCAGTCAACGGTGCGTGGTCAGACTGGACAGCGTGGTCCGACTGCTTGAGGACGGCCCACTGCTCAAAGGAAGCGGGCGTGCAGATGCGCAACCGCACCTGTCTGCACAGGGACTTTGGAGGCAGCTTTTGCCCCAAAGGGAAACTCACAGAGCACCGTGGCTGCTATAATATCAAGAATTGTAAATGTAAGTCACCAACCCACACACACACACACACACACATACTTGTACGCCAATGCATTGTAAGCACATTACACTAGACACACACTGCATACACTTGCATTAAGCATACAGACACACACATGCACACACGCAACATTACAGTGCACACACTACATTGTACATACGCAATTTACGCTGAGAATAATGTTTGGATTGGATTTGAAAAATTGAATGTCTGCATTTACTACCAACCATGTTTTGAATCACAACCGCGTGTCATTGACAACCTGTGTGTGTGTGTGTGTGTGTGTGTGTGTGTGTGTGTGTGTGTGTGTGTGTGTGTGTGTGTGTGTTTAGTGCCTGGTGAAGGTTGGTCTGATTGGTCAGATTGGGGCCTGTGTCGGATTGTTCAAGGAAAGATGATGAGCGAACGAGAGAAAACCTGTCTTCCCGATATCAACGACTTCCCGTAAAGCTCCATAACACTAACAACAAGTATTTACATCCTAATTATTCATTGGGCTGCATGGTACTTCACTGTGATGAACACATTGCTTGTTGTTGTTCTTTTCAGGGCTTTTAATTTCCGCACTGGAGACCCGATAGAATTCCATGGAACGCCAAGTCCGACTTGCTCTTTTTTGCCGCTCGCAGAACGGAAGGTGAAAAAGGAATGTGTCAACATCCCTCCGAGCCCCTGAGCGCTCACAGACAACTTCAACAGCTGGCGGACAGCTCTGCGCCCAGTGATGAATTTATCTCACAGGGGCATCCTCAATGACCAAGCCCTACTCCTGAATTATGTTTGATATGAATGACCTGTGAGTTGGTTGGATCAGAGGGTCTGTTAAACAGCACCCGCCACACAGCTTTTAACTCACCAGCCGAGTCTAAGGAGTAGCAGAGCTCACAAGCTGATAAAATAGTTGTTGATGGTAAAAGAATGACATGAATAATACAAATAAAATTGGATTTCAGTGTTTAAGAAACCATTTTAGTGTTTTAAACTGCCTTAAGAGGGGGCGTGTTTATCATCTTCGATGTGGTTCATCTCTCCACCAGGCCAAGCACAGCTGCAAGAGGGAAGCTTGAGTCCAGCTGCGTTCTGCTAGACTGAGGCGTAACTTGTAGTATGAGGAGGTGTGTCTTGTACTTTTCTAAATTGCGAGTCACTATGGCTAACCTATTAATTTTACCTAGGCATCTATGTCTTGTACTTTCCTAAATCGCGGTCCACGCCGCATATAAGTAAGATTATTTCACTAGGCTACCCGACTGTATGTAGCAGTGGTGTGCGAGTACATGAATGACCGCAACTTGGACCGCAAATATTACGCGTTATATAAAAATAATGCACCCGAACCACTCGTTTAAAAATATACTCTTGATTAGCTTAATCATAGCCTTACTGGCTTACGTGAAACTGACATCCCTGAGTCATATGCATTAAGAAAATAAGCATTTTACAATTACATTTAATGCATATAGTAGTTTAACGTGAGGAACCTGCATAATTTTAGCCTACTTTATCCCTTCATACCTTTGACAATAAGACAGCAGATGAATAAATCAAATAATTTTATCGAAGACATTTCATTTTTATTGGACATTTCGGAAAGTACAAGACACGCCTTCCACTACAAGTTACGCCTCCGCCTTGCAGGACGCAGTCGGATACTATTGGAGAGATTTGATGATTGGGAAGGTTATTGTTTTTTGTTTGTTGCAAAAGATTTTTGTGTAGGAAGAAAAAGGTCCTGGGAAACCCTGACCGAGACAACGGATTGCTCCGTTCACTCGAAACATGTTCACATTGCTTCGACATATGATAAAATAATTGCATTTCAAGGACAGTTGAAGGCATACTCAAGCGCGATCTACAAAAGGAAATTGCATAACGTCGTTTAAGTCCACGGCCATAATAAACAGCGAGCTTAATGCAACAGCGCCGCACACATTGTTCAACAACCACGTCAATGATTCACTGGCCATGCGGTTCGCTGCGTCCTGAAAGCACGCTAGAATCGTTTCGAAATGACGTTTAAAATATTGTCGCGGTTCAATGTATTAAAAAGCTGTTCGGTTCTGTTCAAATCCGAACACGTTAGCTTCTGTAGCGGTTTGAGAGTGGACCATGATCGGGAAAAACTGCGCTTCACCGTCAGCCTGGGAAGCGAGGCGGGTAAGAAGCACATCTTAGTCCGCTAATCCCTGTTGAGGCTCGCGTAGGTTTTACGCGAGACCGGTGCTATTTCATGGCCTGTATGTTTTATCGTAGTAGGACACAACGACACACTGCGATGCCCCCACGTTACAATGTAGTCATTTGACTTTTCTAACTCTTTGACCTTTGTGTGCCATGGTCAAGAACACGAGTGTGCAGTCCTACGATACAAATTCACGAATGAGAGGCAAGTAGATCTAATTTCAACCAACGTCCCGGAGTCTTTCAGGGGAAAAGGTGTTGCAGCTCTTCTGTCGAAGGTAGTAAGAACCACTGTTTGGACCACACACAGTTAAGATACAATGTAAAATAAAAAGCAGTTTTCATTTGTATGCATGTTATTTCGGCAGGCTGCCATGGACTTTTTGGCTGAAGAAAATCTGAAGGCGCATATTTCTTGCTGGTACATCAAGAAATACATTGAGGACAACCCAACAAATGGTTACGAAGAGCACATTGTTGATTAACTGTAATTGCATGGCTGTATTATAAGAACAACGCTGTTATTGCCATCCATTGCCTAAAGGGGAACCGTTATTTCTACTAATTTGTCTTACCTCAGGTTTAAATAATAGCAGGTATACTTGGGATACTATTACATAATAACATGCAGTTATTTATTTATTTTTTGCATTAATGTAGTCCTAATTATATGGGGCGCATTGCGTGATTTTAAGAATATAAGAGGAAGGCACTTTGAGAATGCGGTCCTCAATCAGCTGTCAACATGTAATTGGACCCTGTAGCGCTGGCATATTCCCCGTGTGATGCATTTTTAAATTTTAAATATAAGTTTTTTTTGGTGCATGTGCACGTTGCTTTAATTAAATTAGTATAGGTAGGCCTATACATCTTCCGAAAACGCTCGGCAAAACCTCAATATAGACATTGCATTGATTTGCGTCATACACTTAGTGCCAACCTGCCAGTTACAATACTTTTGTCACTATATTTAATTAAAACGTGAAATGGCAGCACTTGTAGATTGAACCACATGTTTAATTGCCTTTTGATTATATAAATGTTTAATGAATTAATTATTTCAATTTGCAATTAAAAAGTTTGAATCCATTTAAATGTAATTCCTGCCTGACTGGTCTGTTTCGCCGTTTAACTTCATTTCGCACTTACATTGTTGTCCACGAGATGTCACTCTTTTAACTCAACCAATCCCACGTTACTGGCTACAAAATCTTTGTGTTTAAAGTTACGTGCAGATATTGTGTGTCATTGCTGTCGATTGAAACCTTGTATGTCAATGTTTACTTTTCAGGAAATGAAAAAACACATCAGAGTTGGTATTATCTTTATATATGGTCAGATATTTGCATGTGCTTATCAAAATTTTACCTAAATCAAGCTCACATAGACTTGGATTTGTGAACAACAAATGGCCAGATACGTGTTTTGGTTGTCGTTGTTTAGAACGACCATATATGAGTCTTTTAAAGTTAAACTTTTAAAGTTCATTGTATATCATTTAATACATTCGGCCTAAATCTTGTTTCTGCACTCTTCTCCACTAAAGATCAATCATGCTTCCCCTACATATTCCCCCTGCATTGGAGACAAGAATCCTATCTCCAGGTTCCAGCTTGTTGGCCCATAACTTCACGTTCATCAGTGTGGGTTGGTCCCTCATTTCTGTGTTTTTAACAGTAAGCCTCTCCTTGTTGCTCGGCAACGGTGGCTCCGTCCACGGCCATGCCCTCACCGCTGGCGGGTTTGTGTCCGTTGACGGGCAGCGCGGGCTCCGCTCTGGAGTGGCCGGGCCCGGGTGTCAGATACACATCCCACATGTTGTCCGGGAGATCCAGCTCCAGAAGCTTCTGCTTGATGTGTAGGCTCTTCTCGATATTCCTCCTCTTGTACTTGAACTCCACGATGGTCTTCGTGTAGTGGTTCAGTGCCGTCACCGCGGAGCCCATGCACGTGCCAAAGGAGCTCCATGCAAGGCTGAGAGAACGATAGGATTAGACTTCATTGACATTGCAAACAATGACATTCCTGCATTGATCCCCATCAGTAACTGCAGCACTAGGAGACTGTGGGCTGCTGTAATACAGCGCCATAGGGACCAACTTAAGGTCTACTACTGGTGGCAGTATAGGGCTTACACTTCGCACCATCGCATCACAATGACCGGCACCATCGTTGGCCATCCAGTCTGATTGTTATTGCGTCCAACCAAGTCTCGCTAAAGGTCACTGAAATGTCATTGTTGCAGGATAGTTCCCTTTTATCATTACAATCTCATCTCTTGTTCACCCTGAATAATGACTCTACGCACTGATGTGTGTCGTCCAACATGACAAACTCTGCTCAGTCCAGCTCTTTCTCAAGATGCCACCGCAGCAAGACTTTGGTTGTACACAATAAAAAACAGACCAAGCAAAAGTGAAAGAAACATGTTTTATTCCTCTCAGGATCCTTTCCATAATGACGGAATGTAATCTGAGCCCGTCAGTGGCAAAAACAAGCACTTTTAGAGGACATACATTGACGGGGCGCTATTGCCCCAAAGGTTTACATTGCAGCCTGTTTTCATGGATTGCGGCTGCAGCGTTCTCTGTCAATACTGGACAAATCAAAATGACCGGAAAATCGGGTCAAGGTTGTGAAATTCCAAAGTATTCCTTTAAGGTACAATTACGCTGATTTAGGATTTTACAGTACTCCAACTCTCTTGAGTGTTGACATGAATCGCTTGATGCAGCCTGATGTACTGTACATGGCCTATTCACCTTAAGTCTCCCACCCAATAGGTGACTTTTAATGCGGGTGGACTTCGGCACTACATACTATGTGACTGGTCTTGATGAGCTGTCCTGCCTTGCCAGGGGGTAGGTGGTCCACACTTGGCAACATGCGGGGGTACGCACATGAAGACACTCCTAACCGATGCTCCCTGCTGTTAGGAAAAATATTATCTAGCAATGGTACGGTGAGGTTGATCTGACATTCTGAAGAAGGACACAGTGAAGATTGTATTTGGCTTGGCGACTTTAAGTCTGACTCTCTGGAACTTGGAGACATAACATAAAGTGGTTGAAGGATACACCTACGTCATGTCAAATCTGCTTAGTAACATGTAATGTTTATACATTATAAGCCAATCAGAATGTGACACTCCTGTCATGCTGTTACGGTTTGAGACTTGTATTTAATACACTGTCTTTCCACGAGCAGGGAGAAGGAACTGAGGACGATTCACGCACAAAACTCTTGCTTGATGAAATCCTCTGCTTCTCCTCGAACGAGACCAATAAACAACTTCAGCTTAAACGATATAGAGTTCCTGGCACTTCTTGTTCTTCGGCATCGACAACAATCTCCTCACTGTCACCCGCCTTCTCTGAAAACACCTCTCTGGAGCGGCTCAGTAATTTCCACTGAACTTAATTTTGAAGCACTGTGACCTGATGACAGACGACAGACGTATTGCTCTCGTAAATAGTGCAAGCCATCTAAAATGTCAAGGAAGAAAATCCTCTGTTTTATGTCTGATTGTGAACATTTTAATCCAGATGAGATCATTTCTTACAAGGAATGGACTGTATTGTTTCCTCCCATTAACTGTAATCGTCAATTTCAGTCTCAGCCTACACCACACCATCCCGGTCAGATATTATTATACTGGCTTGAGAAATCTTAGCTCTGTCGACTTGACACAGGGCTTCAGATGTTCCTTAATGACCTGTAGATCATTTATTCAGTAAATTACATAATGACTGTCCTGCGTACTTATTATCACCTTGAGATTGGTCTCTCTCCTTGTTGTAATGTATCTGACTTCACTCTTGTTCCTTGTTCAAATACTTGCAGTGGCTATAGATTCACAGGTGTGTGTGTGTGTGTGTGTGTGTGTGTGTGTGTGTGTGTGTGTGTGTGTGTGTGTGTGTGTGTGTGTGTGTGCTGCCCTATGTTTTGTATCTGTAACATTTATGTCCTTATGTACATTTATTATGAATTGCGGACATGAACAAAGAAGTAAAAAAATGTGTGAGTGTGTGAGTGTGTTTGCCAACGGGACATGCTGCTGTACTTACGCATAGGACCAGCTGTAGTCCCAGGACTTTGGCCTCCAGTCCTCAGGCCCCATAGCCACAGCCAGTTGGAAGACGGTGGTGAACATCATGTGTGCCACCATACCACAGAGCCCTGCCGGAGACCCCACAATGCGATACGATGTTTGAGTGCCGATGTTTGGTATGTATTGTTTTTCTGTAAAATCACTTTTTTGTGGCTTGAAATAGGTGGTTGCCGAAAATATAAGTTGGGGTTCTGCCATTGCTTTTATAGATGAACGGACGAAACAACTAGTTTATGTGAACCGATTATAAATCGAATACACAAACAGTGTAAAATCACTTCCATTAAGAATACATTGAGCTTTCGTGCTTAAATAAACAAAAAGGATATTTGAGTCAACCTCATGATACACAACCCAGTCTCACGGCAGCGGGTCCTCACACAGCTTTAGCTGGTGTCTTCACCATAGTAACGGTCGATGAGGCTCATGGGTACTGTAGTATTTACTGTAAAAACGTGGTGCCGGCACGAAAGATACTTCCAATTGAAATACATTAGTTTGAAAGTCGTGCTGAGTGTCAGGAAAAAAAGGGAACTTCGTGTCCATGTGCACGAATCAGTAGATTACATTTCGTGACTATTTCACGAACTGCCGTGAGACTGTAGTGATACAAGTATTGTGGAAACAAAGAATTGTGATACTTACATGTAGGCCTATCAATAAAAACAAAAATACCCTTGTGCATCTACACTGAATATTTGATGTGGTCATGTCTTTGATCGACACCAAAAAGCTGCGTAAAATGCTATCCCTACAAATGGCGTCTTAGATTAGATTTAGGGTATAGTGTAGTACAGTGCTACCCAACGTTTTTTTTCGGATCCCATTTCTTGCTCTGAAAATGTTTATGACCCCAACTTGAACTTTTGTGCACCTGCTTCCGCACATTGTTTTCACCCAATCAAAATCTCCCGTTAATATCATTGTCCCAGTAAATATTGCTCTACTAAATACTGAAGCGATTAGTTAGCTTCTGGCTATGGTAGTCAGTCAGTTAGTATAAAAACGATGTCCATGAGAACTTCTATAAATATATTGTTTGGTAAAATGGATTTAAAAAAAAATTGAACATTATGCAAAGCTTAGGTCAGCAATCTCTTGTGACACCCAAGTGACCCTAAAGTTGGGAATCAGCGGCTGTGAGTTCCACTCCCACCCTGACGGTTCTGGGTTCGGTCCTCAATGCAGTCTTCTAGTCTCACTCATAGGCAGTCTTGAGCGAGACGCCCTCACCCATACCCATGTACACATGTATACACGCACTGGAAGGGAAGCGTCTGCCCTTTGCATGCAATCGACGTCTACGCTCCGATGCCACGTGGTCACACGCCCGCCGCCGACAGTGGCGCCATCCGCCTCACACTGCCCAGACCCATTTCAGAGGACGCACCACCGAGGAGGTCGATCTGCACGGTGAGCGCGGCCTGGCCTCTCTCTCTCTCTCTCTCTCTCTCTCTCTCTTGTTCTCTCTCTCTCTCTCTCTCTCTCTCTCTCTCTCTCTCTCTCTCTCTCTCTCTCTCTCTCTC
>JAOQGG010219276.1:0-10401 GCA_027123015.1 Urophycis regia | reverse complement strand
ACCCGCCGGGGGGGGGGGGGGGGGGCGCCCAAGAGGGGTCAGTGTCAACTAACAAGCTAATAGTGATCCACCCCACAAGGGCACACGAATAGACAAGTCAATTGTCTTAATATACACTGAAACACTAAACAAGGGCACACAAATTGACCAGGTCAGTTGTCTTAAAACACACTGGTAAAACACTCTCCAAGGGCACACAAATTGACCAGGTCAGTTGTCTTAAAACACAATGATGAAACACTCCACAAGGGCACACGAATAGGACAGGTCAATTGTCTTAATACACACTGGTGAAACACTCCACAAAAGGGCACTCTGACACTGAGCACTGTAAAGCTTGATAAGGGGAGGGGGGGGCAGGTTGGCCTTAAGAGATCGGCCAGAACACAGTCTGTAAATTAATTCAAATAACCTGGGGTACGCTGTCACGCATAAAATGGACATGGTAGGGGAACACAGTGATTGAATGCGCTGCACAAAAGATGACAGCATTGGCATGCAGGTTACTCGCGAGGAAGAAACCCTGTTGTTGTTGTGCCGATTGACGTGACTGCAAATGAAGCTTTAGGAAGCTAGTAAACCACCACAGATGCAACACGGACAAACAATTCTTCTTCCGGACATCAGCTGGCTTCCACGGATGCAATCTTAAACGGATTGACGTCAGGTAGGAGGGGCAGTTCAGAGGCAGGTAAGATGGGAGATGTAGTTCTGGGCCGCATGGTCACATGGTACACTTCCCACTTCCCAACACTGACGGTAAAACATTGACCTACTTCCCAGATCAAATTGCATCAGGATGAGTACCATTAATGAATGTAAATATGTACATTATATTGTCACACATAACTTTTTGAGTGGACTTCTACCAACCACAAAAGCAGTTTATTAGCCTCATGATTGGGGCGGCAGCAGCTCAGTCGGTAGAGCCGGTCGTCCACGAACCAAAGGTTTCAGGGTTCGATCCCCACCTCCAACTGTCCACATGTCGAATCCCACAAATGTGTGACAAATGTACAGATTTTAAATTGCTTTGGGCAAAAACATCTGGTAAATGCCTAAAATGTAAATGATTGTATTCATAGTCACACTACCCGCAGATCAGCTTCAGCTCTCTGATGTGTCATGTCCACCACAGCAATAAGCGTCCAGCAAGACTTGTCGAAGTAGGCAAATACAATTAGACACAGCACATCCTACTCCACGTTGTCGGATAGACGATGAATGCACATCTCAAAAGAAAAGCTGCTGCAAGCAATAAAAAACAGCTATTGGAACTGAATTAGGAGTGGCATGTTGTCTACGAATGCAATGAGAATTTGATAGATGCTCATGTATCGGGTGATGGTATTGTAATTGAGGAGTGCATGGTTCAATAGAGTGGTGGCATTGAAACTAAGAATTGCTTGGTTGGAGAGATAAATATTTTGTTACCATTGTTTAGCATTTTGGGGAGGTATATGGAATGCAGTACATGTCATACAAAATTATTTCGGCTCATCTCAAAAGACTTGTCAGGTAGCCACATTTCCCTGCAGCTCAAATGATTAGTTGCTTCTCAGAAATGGAATGCAGAATAATAGAAAACATCTGTCAACCAATATCACATTGTTTAAAAAAAGAATACAATTGTGGGCCTTTACCTATTAGCATTGGTAATGATATCAGTCATCAATCAGTACAGTGAAATATCTCGGGAGAGTATTTGCATTAAAGCGTCTTGAGGTGACAATTGTGTTCGCATTGGTGATAGAATGGCTTTTGTGGGAAATTCTTGATGTTGAGGGCACAGTGGTCTTGGTTTACAGTAAGTAGTAAGTAATTACTTATTTACTGATTATTCTTCAACTTCAACTCATTTGGGGATATTTCTGCTTTCTGATCTCAACTCAACCTTGTGACAGGGCTGTAGTCAAGCCCACCTTTGTCGAGTCCAAGATAAGTCCAAGACCAGGACTAGTCGAGACCAAGTGTAAAGAGGTTTGAGTCCAAGACAAGACCGAGTCCAAAAATATTTGAGTCCGAGTTAAGACCAAGTCAAGGACAGAAAAAACAAGTTGTATTTTATTATGGCAGAATTGGCGGACATCTTAGTGTGTGAAGACCAAAAGCCATACTTGGCAACACTAGTGGCAGAGACCGAGACAAGTCCGAGACCATAGAAAAAAATGTCTTGAGTCCAAGACCGGACTCGAGTACTACAGTGCCTTGTAATGTACAAGCCTGCAGTTGATTTAGTTTGTGAGTATGTACTGCTTCAAGTTAAGGATGATTTTGTAGGAATCTGTCTGCTTCATACCTGTGGAAGCACTTGGAGGCTATGAGGATTGTCAATTGTTCCAAAACATGCAGTTAACTTTATTTGGGAAGTATTTTTGTTAGTTGCCTATATGATACTTCTGTGGGCTTTATGTGTTATTCCAATTAGTGGGCTTAAGCTGGTTGGAAGCTGCATTCTAATGTTGTAGGAATGTCTTGTCTTGTTAACCAACATTTACCTATGGGTTAACTCAACACATTGATGACAGTAGCAGTTGAATGAAAACACAAAAGGAAATTAAAAAAGGTAAATTCACAAACTGTTTTTGTTAATTGTGAGTACGTATTTATGAAATTATTGTATCTATTGTATGTAAAGAGTATTTTCTTATTAAAGTTTATGTTTTATGTCAATCTCTTTAAAACGTATAAGCAAACTATGTGAAAGGGTTTTGTCTGTTTGTGTGTGTGGCAAAGGGAGGGCTAAACTCGTTTGCAAACCGAGAAACCACAGCAGAAGGCGGGCCTAAGGGACAAAGCTCTTTCAAGATGTTCTGCCACTCAGTACATCAGTCTCTATTATCTTAATTAGGGGGGGAAGAAAAAGACGCCAGCTTCCGCTGCTCCCATGGCCCCACCAGCGGACTGGTATCCCCTCACTGCCTGGTGATGCTGCTGCAGTGCTGGAGGCAGTGGTGTGCTGCTGCTGCTGCTGCTGCTGCGGTGGGAGCTTGAGCTACCTGCTTCATGCCAGCCTGGCGAGAGGAGCCCATGAGAATAGGCCTTCTCACGGACACACTGCTGATGGGTGCGACCCGAAGAGCCTATCAGTGGCCAATGGGCCCCAGATGAGACCCACCCTGTCATAGTCTAGGACCAATGTATGGGACAGCTACCTCGCCCAGCGGCTGGCACCAGGATGCCAGGAGAACCTGGCCACCTTCTTCCACATTGTCTGGGCCATAGGACTCTGTGCTGCGCTATGTGAGGCACAGATGTGAGACAGTTGGGAGGCAGCGGCTTCTTGTTTGGATTCCATCCGGTTGGTGCCCGGACAGAGGAGAGCTACCAGGGGAAGCTCCAGGTGAGGTAACCCCCTCGCCTGTGTGTTGGTCCACCCCAAGTCGGTGAACGCCTTCACTGGCACCTTCAGGGGGAGGATGAGCCCTTATCTGCTGGTCATTGTTATTTTTAGTAAGATTGTTTGGACCACGGATAACAGCGCTGGGCTACCCCATGATTGAAATGATTGACCATGTGCCTGTTGCCCGACCCCCGTTTTTACCCCGTTTGTTTTTTTTTACCCATACCCGTTTCCCATTCTTATGGGATAAGCCAGTCTCTTATCCACTCTTTCGTAGCCACTCTGTCTATGACTTTCGGTCAGATCATCACGTGTCTTCTGCTTGGGATTCTGTTAGGCCTTTTCCACGTCCAGTTATGACTTTTTTGTTGTTTTTCTCCTGTGTTTGTTTCTGAACGGATCTGCTTGGTTGACTCTCATCTGCACCTTGGGCCAATCTCTTTGAACACTTATCCTGAGAAAAAGTTGCTGTAGTCACCAGATGCTTGGGCCTCTGATGGAATGTGTAGCTGGTCCCCAGACAAAAATGGAAAAGACATCAGCAAGGCTGTGATGCAGCAAGAAATTCCAAATGTACACTGCAAAATATACAGTCGTAGTGAGATGCGCTGTCAGGGTCCCGTGTCAGGCCCCTAGTTAGTTTTTGTTTGTGTCTGTTTGTGGCTGTCCTGTCTATATGTTGTAGGCAGGGGGAGTACCTGCTCCGGTTCCCAGGAGGCTTCAGCCTTTTCCCCCTCTGGTTCCACAGACCTGAGGGGCATCAACAAGTTTATCTACACCGGTCTTCCACCCACTCATCGCCAGATCGTCAACTCTGTACACACAGTTAGTAGTACTCTTGGCAAATCCGTATTCTGTTATCTTACCTATCCGAGTTCTTGTTCCTGTGTTCTTGTTAACCCCTGTTCTCTTGTGCTCCCGCTCTTCACACGCCGTCCCAGCACTCTGTCGCCGCAGTTTTGTCGATTCACCAATCAGACTGACTCTCCTACGGCAGCCAGCGTCATAGAGGTTGATCGCTCCATCTGCGCGCTCCCACCTTCCCACGGCCCCGCGGCTCCCGGTTACCTGCCGTCTACCTGGGCTCACACACCACTACCCATACCTTGAATAAACCCCTGTTATACCAGAGACACTATGGAAGGAGGAGACACATCACAGAAAAAAATCACCCATTGAAATGCATGGGGAAACTTTGTAACGCCAAGATGGCAGTTGTTTGCACATGTCCCACCTCTTTTGGTGCCATTGCTCCAATCATTTTGCAGGTCCTACGCGGTGACGCTTTTTGCGACACTTGGAAGTTATTTTCAATCAGGAGGGAAGAACCAGCAGCTGGAGCAGCACAAGCAACATCGACTGAAAAACTTTGACTACCATGACTACCGTGATGTTATGTTGTAGATGAAAACAGTGTCGTGAAGCATTGCGCATGCGCAGTCCAAGATTATCTGTAAGAAAAAGTGCTTTAAAAACGTTGATTTGATACAAAACCACCAAACCCTTTCAGCGATTTTAGTCTGTTTTTCATCGTGATTTTTTAATGCCCTTTAGACCTCGGAAAATGGAGGTACAGCTCTCCCCCTATACATTTACATAGGGCCCTGATCTTGCTAAGACTAAATAGCTGCCCGAAAGGCGTGGCCAATATGGCCGTGAGGGAGAGGACTTGCCTAGAAGGACTTTGGTTATACTGTATCCTCTGTCTACAACTCTGTGTTGTGCATTTGGATCCACGTCCACTTGATCTTTGACATGCACAAAAGGTACTCAATGTCAACATACCAAAATGAAACCATGAGCAAATATCAATGCCATCACTCATTGGTTAATCCGTCTGCTATTTGATTACAATAACCTATTGTTTGCGGTATAGCAAACAAATTGAATTCTATGCTTGTGACGGCCCTCTGGCCTTCGTCCTGTGTTCTTGCGTCAATCAGGTGAGTTGGTGCATGCTCATTAAGGTTGATTGGACGCTGGTGCACAGGCGCCCGCAACCAGTTAAAAGATCTTCTGCTGCACCCATCGAGGAGCTGCAGAGCCACACACCTGCACTCCTGACAGCTAGTTATCCCTTGGTCTTTGTTGGAAGACTGACAGCTACCGTCGCTCTCTTTGTTTCATCGTGTTTGTCATTGTGTTATGTCTTCTGGCGTGTTTGTCATTGTGTTATGTCATCGGGAGTTGCGGTGCAGACGTTTTGCGTATTTGTGATTTGTTCAACATTGCTTGCTGGAGAACGGTAAATAAAAACCATTGTTTACTCATGGTAAAACCCTACTCTGGCCTACTCACTTATGGTACATCCTTTGTGGTGGTGACAATGCTATATGACAGTTCTGATCACAGATTGGTTGACACTCAGTGGTTATTTACATGCATGGTTTAACCAAGGTTGCCATATTTCAGTTCATGTCTTATTCAGGTTAAGCTGTTTATATGCACATTTGATACCATGCACCTATCCTTGTTTCCATTTGTATGTTTACTGAGCATTGTGAGAGTCTGAGCCACAATTCAGAATTCAGCCATGCTGTTATATAATGCATCTACCTTTTTATTTTGCCATCAGATTCATACAATGCCAAAAGGCCTAAATTATCCTTTGCTGAGCACCAGAGTGATTTACAAACAGACGAAGATGACACCATGCCATCATACAATAGACCAAAGGAAGGTCATTTGTTTTCTATTAGCCAATAAACTACTTTCCAACAACTGTAACATGAACGTAAATATGCAGCCGAGATGTCGACACAGAGAACCCATGTATGTTAATTATCCAAACACCTCCTCACAAGGAAAGGCTAAATAACAAATGGGGACAGTACATACACATTTATACTGATGGGGCTCAAGACCCAACAACTGGGAAGTCTGGGTTTGCTTTTTGCATCCCAGATTTGGATATTGTCAAATATAGGCGACTGTCTGAGGGGGTTTCAGTTTACACCACAGAGCTGCTTGCAATAATCTGGGCTATGCAGTGGGTGGAGGAGGTCAGGCCAGGGCCAGTTGTGATATGCTCTGACTCTGCTTCAGTGCTGATGACATTGCGGGAGGGAGGGCTTGGAGCCAGGTCGGACCTCATGGTGGAGCTTGTTACCCTGATGTACAGGATTGAGCAGTCAGTTGGGTTCATGTGGGTCCCAGCTCATGTGGGGATAGAGAGGAATGAGCTAGCTGATGGGGCAGCAAAAAGGGCTTTACGAAGGGAAGATGTGGATGTAAAAGTGAGGCTGGGGTTAACTGAGTGTAGGTCAATCATCAAAAAGAACATCATGGCTGTGAGGCAGGAGGAGTGGGATAAGGAAAAGAAGAGGAGGCATTACTACAGCTTGCAGAAAACAGTAACAAAAAGCCAGTGTTTTTTGGGAAAGGAAAGGAGGCACACAGTCATGATGACCAGACTGAGGCTGGGGCATTGCGGACTCACATGGGACTTACAAAAACTTAGGAAACATGAAAATGGACTATGTGGAGTGTGTGACAAACAGCACATAGCAGTAAAACATATCCTGATGGAATGTTCTGGACTCACTCGACAGAGGGAACATTTGTATGCAGCAGTGGAAAGCCTGAGCACAACACCGGTTACACTAAAGAGCCTTCTGAATCCTATTGAGAATCAGCCTGGGACTGTAAAAGATGTCCTGGATTTCATAACGGCCACTGGATTATTCCTATGGAAATAGGATGGACTGATTGCATTTGAAATTCATTTCTCTGTCCTGTGGGTGGCAGCAATGTGCCGAAAAGGCATACAGTCTGCCGGAAATTAAAAGAAGAAGAAGTAGTTTACCACCTCATGGGATCCTTAGGCGACATGATAAATAATACTTTGGTCATCTGATGGTGTATTGGTTCCGATTGTGGATGACCGTTTCACTATTTCGTATTTTCTACTGAAGCTCAATAATGTATTTCATGGCAGGGGACATTATCAAAGTAAAATGGGATACCAAAGTAAATATACACGACTAGTTGATTGGCAGGCACTGCCATTTATTTATTTTGTCTTTGCAAATGAATAGAAACGAATATAATATAGCAACGCATTAAGTCGTTTATAAATGATGGAGAATGATGGTCGGGATTTCCTGAACACTCCTAGGAAGATCGTAAGGTTCGGAGGGAGTGTTGTTGCTACGTTAGCTAAATACAAACAGGTATGCCAATTCTCCTTTTATGTATGTGCCAGTAGTAGCGTGATATTTACAGCTATTAATCATTGTTAATGTGCTAATTCTGAATTGCATTTACATCATTTTATTTGTGGAAGTGTATGTCTGTACATACGGCTACACCATTTATTACGAAGACGTGCTTTTGTGGCACGAGACTTTTGTTATTGAAGATTATTTAATGAGAAAAACACATTCTAAATGAAGGGAGACTCTGATGACTACGAGCTACTGAAGCGCCAGTTGGCAGATCCAGGAATCAAGGTAAATACAACTTGTGGCAGTCATATACTTTTACATTTGTGACTGGTGCAGTTTCACCTCGATTTAATGTGTTTTGTCTTCCAGGATGGGCAAATCATCAATTGGCTACAAGAGTTCCGTAGCTGTGTGACATTGCTCAGCAAAGACCATGAACACCTTATACACACAATTTTGGTAAGTAATATTATTCCCATATTTTACAGTACAAGTCATTCTTAATTTATCCTGCCTATCATTTACATAGAATATTCTAAACCCAACCTCCTAAAAACATGTTGTTTTGGACCAGATCTCGAACTTCCAGCAATGCATCACCAAGCTTGTTCATTCATGCTCTTTCCAGTCATGAAACAACAAAATTAAAATGTAAATTATCACCCAAAGATCTGGAATGACGAATTGATTCGTTTTTATTCATACCATTTTCTCACAGACTCCTGTGACTCCATTTTAACCTGCCTTAACCAAGCTGCTCTGACTCACCTACAGTTGGTACAAAGTGCAGCTGCGAGGCCATTCAGAAACCAAGCCATAGGTCCCATATTAATGAACTTTTTGCCTTACTCTATTGGGTTCCTGTAGAATTTAGCATAGATTTGAAAATCCTACTCATCTAAGGCCCTGGAAGGCCTAGCTCATGCATATGTTAGTGGGCTATTGATCCATTATTTGACCAGTTGATAAATCAGATCTTCAGAGGAAGGCCTTCGATATTCCTCATTCCAGCCTTATTCAAAAGGCGACTATGCTTATATCGTGGTGTCTGTCTGGAACACTCTCTCTGAATTAATTAGAGCTGATGCAGTTTTATGCCTTTATGGCTAATTTGTTTACTTGTCTTTTTCATTTGGTTTAACTTACTTTTTGTTTGTATTCTCTGCCACTATTTTGTTATGTAACATTTTGTTTTAAAAACTTTACTTGCTAGGTTATCAAGCTTCGAACCATTCCTCGAGGAAGAATATGGAATCTGTTCCATTTTACTGTAAACCTAAAAATTCAGTAGATTATTTATGGAATAAATACATTAATTAAATTGAGCATATTTCTTATTTATAATAACATAGATGCTAAATTTAGAATAGATGCTAAATTTAGAATAACCATGCTTACTATGTTTGTGCATGTACACATGACATTGTATCGTGTATGTCTTTGTTTGTGCTTTATCCCCAGAGGCTACCCTGGCTTGGTCGTAGTCCCGCGGTTATAGAGGAGTACCTTGCTTTCCTGGGTAACCTGGTTTCAGCCCAAACAGTCTTCCTCTGTGCCTGCCTCAAAATGGTCATCTCCCACTTCACTCCCAGTAAGGCACCCTTAGTTTTTCAGTCTGGCACAAAAACACGTGTAGCTTACTTTGAATGTCTGAAGCATCTTAGTTGGATGTCTTTTTTTTAATGAAAGGGGCATTTTGTAGAATTTAGTGGCATCAATTCTCAATTTAGGTGTAACTGTACCCCATGTTTCAGATGGAATTACACAAGATTTAGAGAAACGCGTCGTGGGCTTAGAATTGGAGGAAGGAGAGGGACGTGTTATGTCCATGGCAACAACCCATTTAGTGACACTTTTTAAGCACCAACTTTGTGCAGGGTCATTGTTAAGAGAGATGTTGTATATGAAATACTTATACTATATATTATATACTATACTATAAACTAAACCATAAGTGTTCGAAAAACGTAACCCTCTCACGGAACAGGACATCAAAATCAACTGCTGGACAACCAGACAAAGAACCACACATCCACACACACTTTGTTGTAATACATACGTGTGTGTGTGTGTGTGTGTGTGTGTGTGTGTGTGTGCGTGTGTGTGTGCGTGTGCGTGTGTGTGTGTGTGTCTTGTGTGTGTGTGTGCAAACAAAATGTGTGTTTCAAATAAGCTCTACTCTCATCAAGGCCAGACGGAGCTCCACACAAAACAGACACACCACATGAATGTATCTTACCAGTATTGCTTCAAGAAGAGGATTGCATTGTTGCCTCCACCAACGTGTGCAGTTGCCTGATTGAGATTGTTATACTGATTAATATGCAGACTAGAGCGGTTCACAAAAAAAAAGGTCAGCTTTTTATATTGGAAATTATTGGCAACGTATGAATATTTTGCTCTGCAAATGTTTCACCACTGCCAACACCCAATTTCATTCAGTTTCTCTCAGCCCATCATGTTAGGCTTGACATCGATGTAAAGACAAAATCCATAGAAAACTTTTTTACTGTATACCTGCCCAACCCTTATACTGCACACACATCCGTAATTCCAGATCCAGATTACATTATTTTGGTATCTTGATCGATGTTTTGGTTTTGATACATTTTGATACCTATCTTTTCTGAATGTGAACTTTGAGCTATCTACCTTTTTTTTATTTTATTGGTCTTGTTGATGCCTTACATTCCTTGCTGATTAAACATTTCTTTCATCTTTTTCAGAGAGAGTTACAATAAGTGAAGGTGGCGTTGACATCTCTGATTCAGATGATGATGAAGATGAAAGTATGTTTAAAGCTTCACTTCGATGCATTTTCTCTGCACATGAAACCAGTAATTGATTACTGATTGATTATTATTTATTTATTTATTTATATTTATTGTGAGG
>JAOQGG010217874.1:0-10527 GCA_027123015.1 Urophycis regia | reverse complement strand
AATAATGGTTAACTCACTCTTGGAAAATGTTTAATCTTCGTATCCATCTCAGTACATTTGTTAAAATAGACTTGTTATAACCAATCAGATGTGTTGATAAAGGGACATATAAGTCATTGGGAGAGGGGTGAAAGGTGTGTGCTATTTATTTGTGTGTGATAATTCTTTTACAGCATAGATGTACTGTATGTATATTTTTACATATTTGTATATTTTATATTTATATTTCACTCTGACTTCCCTATACTGTAAAATTCCCTATACTTTTACCATCTTACCATTCCACTGCAGTATTTGTAACTAAAGCAATTTCCACATTTCCACATTCAACATTTATCCATCGCTCATCGAATTGACATTCATTTGTGAAACAGTGTACTGCACTGTAAAGCATCAGAGCCCAACGTGTCCGAGGGTACAGTTTTTTGAGTTGCGCTCGGTCCGTGTACTGTACACTTGCTGCAGGCATTCCCTGCTTGCCTTGTAGAGAGGCTGACGCTGTTGACATTGTTTACGTTGTGTTCAACAACGTAAACATGCATCTCTGCGTCTCCTGCTGTTGGATGGCATTCTTTTGAAGGACCATGTCAACAACGGGAGCCTCTTGTTGTTGTCTTTCCAACCTCATTGTGGTAGTCTTGCCAGTCTACAATGGGAAAATGCACTTGCAGATGTATGCATGTTGTAAAAATAGTAGTTAAAAATAGACATCTATACTTCTTTAAGTAAAATGTTGTATTGTAGGAAAGATGTTATTTTTGTCCCATGTCCCCTTTAACAAAGTGATGAACTGGATCAAATGTATCAAGTATACTTTCATTTAAATAATTAGCTGTTCTCTTCTCTAATTATGTTGGTCTAGCTGTTCCTCGTCTTCATCCACTTCCTCCTCATCCTCGCACTCTTCCTCCCTGCCTCAGATTGTTTCCCATCGTTCCATTGTTTGCATCAATATTCAACACAAATGTGCCACCTATGCACTCTGAACTTGCTTATATTCTGTACATTTCGTTTGATCACATCATTCGAAACGATTGTGAATAATGTTGAGAAGTTTGTGTGTAAATGATGACAGCTTTGTTGCATCGCACTGTGAAATGTGTCTGATTTTACTGATTGAGAATGTGTTTTGTAAAAAAGAGTGGAGAACCTTTTGTGAATGGTGTCTAACGATCTGAATTTGTGAAAGGTTTTCCCAAAGAGTGATTGATTTGACCAACAGGTTCAAGCCACTAACCATTTGGTTCAAAGAATGGGGTTTGGTGTTTCAGCAATTCAGAAAAACTGTTACAGAAGGAATCCTAAAGTGTAAGTATTTTGGGCTGAGACTATAGGAAGGAGGGGGGGGGGGACATGTTATGCTCATGACCCACGCCACATTTGAGCTATACCTTTCAAAGAACCACTGTTGTGTATCAGCACTGTAACCAGCAATATTGAATGAATGATGTTCTACATAAGAAGTGTGCCACACTGCGTGGCGTTAGGTCTGAGAATCTTAACCCCGCCGGCCGCCGTCAACATAAACAGCTCTCAAACTGGTTGGCAGGTCAAGATCATTGAACACGCTTTACAAAAAGAACACTGTTTCTGTTCCACTGGCACTTTATGTTCAGCAGCGACGCTTAATCAGATTGTCAGTGATATCAGAGCATTGTATATATTGGATCTTGTGTGAGTTGGGTAGTGAGACATTAGGTAATCTGCAGTAGGTGTGCTGCTTCAAGACAAGATGCAGTGGCACGATAAGCCTCCCACCATGCCTCTTCAACACCACTCATAAGTCCATTGTGATAAACAATTGTGGGATAATTGCATTGTTTGGTCAATTACTCATGCTATTGGCTGTTTATTTATATCTAGTATGCAACATAAGGATGACAATACTAATAACAATACTAGTAATACTCATGTATAATAGTTATCTACTTTATCATATTAATAACTATAATGATAATGATAATCCTACTACTAATGATAATAACAATAATAATAATGTATTAGTATAGTATAGTATTAGTATATACTTAATAAATAAATTATATAACAAATATCCTAAAACATTTCACAATCCTGGGCTCATGTTCCTCATCTCAAGATTGAACTGGGCATGGTAATTATCTTGTCCTACACACAGTCTCTCTTAAAAGCTTTTTCAAACATTAGTGCACAATGAACCGCTTTTTTACTGTCGACTATTTCCAGTCTATTGCTCCCCAAATTATAGCATTCATCCACCTTGTTAGTTTTTACTTTCACAATTTATGCCTTTGAATGAAAGTGTTGCTGCGTGGTCAGGAGGGTTGATAAATGTATCTTGACGATGATAACCTGGGTATCATCTCTGCGTTGCGGACGCAGAGATCATTCACGTGTCTGGTAAGTATCACACGTTGTTGACACATGGTAGGATTCCCAATGCATCCAGGCCCAGACACTGACAGGGGAAAACATAATGGAATGTATAATATCGGCTTTTGGCTCATAAATTGTCCCACCAGCTAAACACTCCCATGAGTCATTTATTTATCCTCCGAGACGGGCAAATTGGGCAAGCATACACATCGTGCATTAGGTAATGAGAATGCACAAACACACTTATCAAAATGGCTTTCGCCGGATACATGGCGCCGTGTACATTGGCAGTGATTTATGCCGCAAACATTAGCAGCTGCTTCAAGGGGAAACGGTTGCCATGTAAAGCCAGTGTTTTACTTAAAGCTTGGAATAGAACTGGTGAGCGTGTGATGGGTCGATTACAGGCTGTGCACCTACCTGACTTACAACCACTTCTTTAGGTTTACCAAGATGCACAATGGGCGGCCCCATTGACATGCTGTTGAATCAATTTATTTGCTGATGTTTAACATAATCAGTACTAAATGGCTGCTAAAACGCCCATTGATACAACACACAGTGCATCTTTAGCTGTTTCTTATCGGCTTCATTTGTGGCGCCTGGATGCCTGGATGCTATCAATGCCTCAGGTTTCAATATACCCTTTTGAGAGAGGTATCATCGTGGGACAAACACAGTTATTATATCAATAATTAGTCATAGTTAAATACTAATTATTGATCTGCTCATTTTATGTATCAGGACTGAGTTGACCAGCTGTGTGTACGTTTGTTACGTTATGTTTTGTCTGTCAGTGTGTGCAGTCCTTACCCTGTCCTTAGCAACCACTATCTACCTTCAAACTAACAGTGACCAAATTTGGTTGCACCACCAAAATGTAAGTCTTGTCCTACCTAGTAACAACTTAGTAATGTGTGAGTTGGACTTAAGCCTCCATCGCTTCACCATGACACCAATCGAGTCACCATCAAGCTACGATGGAAACAACTGAGTGCGATTTGGACTTCGCTGTATGTTTTGTCGTACTTGCGTTATCTAGAATACGGCACTCTAGAATATAGGTGGCAGTAGCTCAGTGGATAGAGCGAGTGGACAGAGCGGGTCGTCCACTCACCGTAGGGTCGGCGGTTCGACCCCCTTGATCCCCCTCCTCCAACTGTCCACATGTTGAACCCCACAAATGTACTGATTGTAAGTCGCTTTGGACAAAAGCGTCTTCTAAATGCCCCTTTACTGCTTTAAGTTAAACTGGGCCAGCATCCAGTGTACAAACAGGCTGCAGCTGTTGGGATTTGCACAGCGCCCACTGTGTGCCACAAGCCTAGCAACTCTCCCTTTAATTATATATGGTTTTTATTTAGCTGATTGTTTTGTCACCAACTGCCAACCACATATGCTGTTTACACCTGCTTTGGGGCAGATTGGCATCTAAATATTTTGTCACTACCGAGTACTACTTAATAACTTGGTTGCATGGTGTCACTTGTGTACACCCTGACTTTGTAACCACTTAAGCTAAATTCATATTTTGACAGGCAAACTCTTTCAGCCAATCAGCGTGACAAAACATGTGACACCTTCACGTTCAGAATGGTAACACATATTTCCTGCTGACTACACCCTATAGTATTGAGTCTATTCCTGCAGTAACTGCATTTATGGCCAGATTACTGATCCTGATTGGACCAGATTACTGATCCTGATTGGCCCAAATCCTGGAAAATCAATGTGGGCCGCTAGAGGTCCAGATGAAATAGAGGCCACATTTACACATGTAAATGTGTAAAATGGGTATTCAGAGAATCTAATATTTCCCTTCCTCCATTTTCAGTAATAACATGTGCACACAGCATCGTTTTCAAAAAAGTTGTCATTTGCATTAACCTGCATAACCAGCCAAACAAACTGTAAACATCGGGCACTCACATGACGTTAAGCATTTTCTGGCGCAGAATGTTTGGGAACCTGTTTCTCCCAGTTGACACGGCCACACATAACCGGCGTTTTCCAAAATATCTACTTTGGCTTTTAGTTGGCTCTTTAGTTTTAAAAAAAAATTGTTTTCTGTGATAAAAACAGGGTTTTTGTGTAAATGAGAGGCCAAACTGCAGGGAAATATCTGCATCTTCCCTTCGTGTAAACGGGGCCAGAATGTGAGGTCACGTAATCAGGACGGTCTCCATGGTCTCTGTAGGTGCAGTCAGCCCCGGTACATAAAAGTAACAGACCTGTCATTAGTGTCATGAGCCAGACCTCTGTTAAGGCCCTTCCACACCAAGGCGGATTTTCTGCGATTTTCCGAGCGAATTTCCGCACGAAATTTCACTGATTCACAAACACATGTGTTCTCATGAGGCTGTGCACATTAAAAGGCGAAATCCGCTGAGCGGAAAAAAAATATCGGACCAGTCTGTTTTGAAGCGGAATTTCGCTTGCGGAAAAATGTGCCTGACCGATCAAAACATGCTTTAATTGTGTTCTACTATGACATAATAGAAAGCGAAGCAAAGAGGGGAAAAAAAGTTGAAGGACAACATATGGGCCGGAATAGCTCGTGAACTACAGAAGAGTGGTAGTGGTTCCCTAACAAGGTGTAAACAAATAGTAGAAAGTCCTTTGTCCTGCCTCAAACACACTGCCAGGCGTTGTTCAGGGTCGATGGGCTCCCTGTAATTGGTGTGCTGTCTCCTCAGCTGAGGACCAAGGATGACAAGAAGCGCCTTGAACTCAGCCACACTCATCTGAAAATACTGCCGAAACGTCGGTCGTGGTGGAGTTTCAGCTCTTGGATGAGCTGATGGAACTCACCCTGCTGTTGCCTCCGCTCCAACAAGGGGTGAACCCAAAACTTTCTTTTTTTGTTCCTATTCTCTAACAGGTTGATCACTATAATATCTTTGTCACTCGATGAGATCTTTACCACTGACACTCTCACGACTGACAGTCACGGGCCAAATCCGCTATAGTATGGCGCGAAAGCTGTGCGGAATAGAAAGCGGAATATTTCTTAAAAACGCACCGCACCTGGTGTGGACGCAGGTGCAGAATTTTCGTGCGGAATTTCGCATTCCCTTTTTTTTTCTGCATTTCCGCTCCGCAATCCGAATATGCCTTGGTGTGGAAGGGCCTTTAGTCCTGTTTTAGATGAGCCTCTCTCAAAATGGTTTGTTGAAAACTGAGGGGCAGCTTTGGCTCTGATGAAGCACAGGCTGTTACAGATTAGAAGTTGAAAAAAATATATCTTGCATATTAAACATGAAGGGTCTGTACTTAACCTCATGGGCCTTCCAGTAAAAGCATTCAGATGATTTCCAGAGAGGGGAACAACAGTAATGCAGGGAGGCTAGTCGTAGGAGACATGAAAAATGATGGAGGCTCCCGAAACACTATAACCTGCTCAATTACAAGACATTTCTGCCTATTTGCCCTCATAATTCTGTGATAATAACTTTTATATGCAATGGGCCAGTCTGTTAAATTGTGCCAATTGCATGATTGAAAGCCAATCATAAATAGGAAATGGTTGTGCAACCCAGCTAATGGGGTGGCACAACCAGATCTCATTAATATCAAATATAAAAAGCAAACATGTTATATAAATATAACAGCAATAATTGCCACGTCTTCACTATCTCTAGCACAAACATACACCTGCGCCTTAAAAGGGGGGGTGATTGTAATTTACCAAAGTTATGGCAATCCATCAAAGACATTTCCTGAACAGGAGGTCACATCGAGACCATTACTGAGCAGCATGCACACTGCTATTGATGCAATGAATTTTTATGACCTGTCGATTAGTAGTAGGGATGCTTCAAACACCTCTCACCCCGTTGCCTTCCTGGCCCGCTGTGAGGAAACACAGCGCCCGACAAGAGACAGCCATTAGCGCTGTCGTCGCATGCATTAGCATGTGTTAATTCAGATCGTTTGTCACAGCCTTAAACTCTGGTGCCACTTCTTTCAAAGGCTTTTATTAATATCGCTGAGCTAAGACAAACTCCTGTTTCGGTCGCTGAATTCCGAAACTCTGCGAGGGTGATTTTTTTATGGCGTTATATGGATCTTACTTCAGTGTTCGAGGATCAAAAGACGCTCAAAAGATCCACACTGATCTTGTCGGCATGTGCTCACACAAAGGGCATTTAAAAATTAAACAGCGTTGACATTTTAGGTGTTTGGAAAAAAAACAAACAGGCTTCCTCCCCTTGTTTCATTTTTTATGAGTGCGTAGAAGCACAGCAGCAGCGGCAGCCTGGGTAAACAGCATTAAACAGGTTAGCAGAGGCAGAGACAACAACATAATCAGGCCTCACCAGGGCTTTGGCACCTCATTCGCTTTTGCTATTACCAGTCCTGGCAGCCACTGGGCGGCAGGTAATAGAGGGGCCTTCCATGATTGTACATGAAGAGTAATTTCCTTTGTCGGGCGTCAAAATATAAAACTGCCTTTATGGCCGGTCCGGTGGCTAATAACTCCCCGCTGTTCCCTGTCCGCCGCCCCGCCCATCAACCACCTTGGCAAACCCATTCCTCTCATGGGCCCTGAGAGCAAACAATAAACTCACTCATAAACAATACAGGGGGTTGTCTTTGTTTAATAATATAGGCCCTGCACGTGTTTAAGGAAATTACCTTTTTTTTTTTTTTGTTCATGCTAACATGCGTTGGAGGCTGCTTGATGGCCGGGAACTGAAATCACGTTATTGAGGTATGGGTTTAGAGTTTCAGGCTGTCTGGATCATCTCTATACGACTGGGGTGTTCTTAGGGACAGGTCTGTTCACATGGGGATGAGCAAAATCCCATCTGTAAATGCACAGCCTACACACAGCAGAACAATGCCTGGAAAATTAGGTGGGGAAAAAGCTCATACATAAAGGACTATTTAACCACTGGTTGTCTTGTGTGTTTTGTTTTAGGTTGTAATTATCAGTTAGGCAGTTTCTTCGTCTTAAAGGCCAGCTCTTATTTTAAATCCTTGCGCCCTTGTGGCGTGATCCATGACACAAGTGTGTTTGTATGCACGCAATGAGACACACACATACTAAACATGAACACACACTGAAGTTGAACTTTAAGACACACATGTTTGTGTCCATTTCAGAGCATCTGTGGAATTGGTAGCTTGATGTTAAGGATGGGTCAGGTTGGTTGGTTGGTTGTCTGAATAACCCGAGGCATCGGTGAGTTGAAGTTTGCAGTGTACCCGTGTGTGTACCGGTGTACCAACAGTCTAACCATGAACAAAGCAACTAGAACCAAGCTCAGAAACATAGAGAATGGCAGAGGTTGCACTAAAGTATTGGCAGTACAAACTTTCTTTCAGGCCTGACAACAGGCCTATTAGTTGCTGGACAGAGGTGCTTTCCAGTGGAAACACAAGACAAATTGCATGCCGCAAGACGATTCTCTGTGGTTTGGGTAGCTGGAGGAAATCACTGAACGACATTACTCATGTATTCCTGAGGAGAATGTGATAACTTGAGACGAGAGGTATTATAGTTTTTCTCGATTCCTTTGACCTGCTTAAAGAAACTAGCATCCACTCGGTTTTCATCATCACTGTCTCAGCAGAGCACAAACCACCTCTTGCAAATGTGTTAACACTTTCTCATTGGATTGACACATTTTCCCCACCCTTTTGCAGAACAGTTATAGTTTTTCTCGATTGCTTTGATCCAGCAGTCAACTCAAACTCCACATTTTCAAAACAGTTAACACACAGGCCGAAACAGTGGCGCTCATGGTCAAAATGACACATTTTGTTTGCAAAAGGCTGTAACCGTGCCAAAACATTTAAAATATGCAACAAAAGCTAATTTTGCCTTCAAACACCACAACTTACAAACAAGTGCATGAGGTCTTCCAATCAACCATTACAGAGTGGACAAAAAATACAAAATACAACACTCAGTGCAAATCAGTGCACCATTGCTTGTCATTGTAGCCTATACGTAGCTTTCAAGCAGTGAATCCAGAATCAGTAATGCTTTGAAGCAAATTTTATTGATTCCATTGATTCTTTTTTTTTCAAACTGTGGCTGAAAATGAAATACAAAATATTACACAAAATGTAAAGGTAAAGGGGCATTCATTATTTCATCATCATGTCTCAGTAGAGCACAGACCACCTCTTGCAAACGTGTTAACCCTTTCTCATTGGATTGACACATTTTCCCCACCCTTTTGCAGAACAGTTAACACGGATGTCATTCAAGCAGTCCAAACTCCATTGTTTTAGCTATGGTAACCAAACACAAACCATCTGTTCCTAACTATTAGAAACTACCTTCTTCAGTATGAAATCACTGAAGCACCTGTTTGACACTCCTTCACACAAATCTTCAATTTGCAATTGGTCTGCTGGCCATAAAACCGTAATAGTTTTGTATACTTTACTAAAATAGAATTTATTTTGGTGCGGCAGTAGCTCAGTAGATAGAGTGGGTGGACAGAGTGGGTCGTCCACTAACCGTAGGGTCAGCGGTTCGATCCTCTCGATCCCCTTGATCCCCCTCCTCCTCCAACTGTCTACATGTTGAACCCCACAAATGTACTGATTGTAAGTCGCTTTGGACAAAAGCATCTGCTATATCAATGCCCCTTTACCTTTACATGTATTTTTTGTAATATTTTGTATTTCAGTTTCAGCCAGAGTTTGAAAAAACAACAACAATGGAATCAATAAGATTTGCTTCAAAGCATTTCTGATTCTTGATCCACTTCTTTGCAAGAAGACAAATTTGACAACAAATGGCACTGGCATGAAAGCTACGTATAGGTTACAATGACAAGCAATGGTGCACTGATTCGCACTGAGTGCTGTATTTTGTATTTTGTTGTCCACTGTGTAATGGTCGATTGGAAGAGCTCATACACTTGTTTGCAAGTTGTGGTATTTGAAGGCAAAAATTGCTTTTGTTGCATATTTTAAATGTTTTGGCCTGGTTAGAGCCTTTTGCAAACAAAATGTGTCATTTTGACCATGAGTGCCACTGTTTCAGCCTGTGTGTTAACTGTTTTAAAAATGTGGAATTTAAGTTGACTGCTGCATCAAAGCAATCAAGAAAAACTATAACTGTTTTGAAAAATGTTGAGTTTGAGTTGACTGCTGCATCAAAGCAATCAAGAAAAACTATAAGTGGAAGTGCGGAGTGATTGATTCCCACCTATTTGGATCAGCAGCAGAACAACAGGCGGCCATTTCAGTTGGCCCAGATATGACTTCAAACCAAACACACAGCCGCTGTCACTCATGTTTTATTATTCATTTCTATTATTGTCATATTCTGCAACCTCAATGGCAACATCCAATGTGATATGTCAGAAAGTCTGAATTGCCACTTTTGACCCATTTGACCCTTATTTATATATATACTGTAAATTTTTTGTATTACTCTGCCATGCTGTTATCTGTAATCTCAATTACCAGGATCCCAGTCTGCATCACTCTCTCTGTCTGACTGCTTTCTAGTCGCTCACAACGTTAACAGGAAAATCTATGAACATTATATCAACTGCACTCCTGCACGACCAACTGCCCCTCTATGTCCTCCAGGGGCCAGCGGAGACCAGCCCCTCTGGGAGGCATCCTCCTGCTGCTCTTCATCATTTCTCTATCAGTCCTTTGTCTCAACAAAGAAGCATCTCAGCTTTTACAAGAAAACTCAACTTTGACAAAAAAGTTGAAAGAATCCAATGTGCCTGAGACCGAGCTTATTTTGTCTGTGTTGCTGAGATTGTCTGTACAGCGCAGTGACTTTCGTACTTTCTGTAGTTACTTCCCTCTGTGTTTCTTCCTTGGTGAGAACATGAGATTGGGACGCGGGGCTGTGGGTGTTATAGCCAGGCGGAGCACACAACAAAACAGATAAGGGAGCAGCGGCGCAGAACCAATTGGAGCGGGCGGAAGCGCTGGTGGCGTCAGGTGCAGAGCTGTCATCCGTCACGTCGTCTGAGTCCACAGCTCCCAGTCCTCCAACCCTCCCTGTCATCAGCCCGCGTCTGTGTGTTTGTTTATGTTCATGTGTGTGTGTGTGTGTGTTCATGCATTCAGGTATTATTGTGAGCAGAGAGGGGTTGTTTCTGTTTCTCTTACACACACACACACACACACACACACACACACACACACACACACACACACACGCACACACACACACACACA
>JAOQGG010217009.1:0-16131 GCA_027123015.1 Urophycis regia | reverse complement strand
ACTTATATTTTAGTTATACATTTTGATGGAGACATACACGATAAAAACACATTTCAATACAAGTAATTTTTCTACCTGGTCTAATGAGGACAATTTGCTCACCAAGTTGTTCCTGTCTGCCAGGAGATCTTTTCTGTGGCTGCCCAGATGTTTCAACTGGAGAGTGTGGCTATCCAGGGAGGACGCGGTGGTGCCTTGGAAATATCTACAATTTATGAAGACTTTTGTGTTCATGTCACTCTGTTTGCTGAGTGCAAATATGATGTGTTTGACACAGATGACAAAGTAATACCTTGTCCTTCTTTACATTGTTTTTACATACACTTTTTCAACCTAACAACCTATGGAATAATTGTCACTCTCTGACTGATATAGAAGTTTGAAGAGAACAACAAGCTATTTCTGGACAAGATGATTGATTTAGATGAAAAACTGGGCACTGTCCTTTGCAAAGCCTTCGATGAATGTCCTTCTCCAGAGTCTGCAGTAAAGGTGAGTTTTGAACTTGGGACACTGTTTTCATGAATGGTGTAACCATGAGTTTGACAAACTGGTGTACTTAAGAGCAATCCAACCTCAAATGAATTGTTCTCCATTGCAGCTGTTGGTCATGTTCAGTTTCATCTTGGATCGGCCACTGGTCCGGGCCCAGCTCATGCCGAAATACAAGGAACTAAACAGCATACTCAGTGCAGAGCTGGACAATGTGAAGTTGGTGTTTGATGCTCACATTGCAACCACTGGTGCAGGGATAAGCACTCCACAATTTGGCAAGAACATGCCAGCTGTTGCAGGTCAACTCAAATGGTCACTGGAGCTGGCAGAGCGAATTCAAACCACAATGAAGGGGTTCACCGCGATTCCCCAGCTGTACGTCATGACCCATGTAGCTGTGCTGTGAATGCCTTTTGAATGTTTGTTTTTAGGACATTTCTGAAGTCGTTGACAACCATTTAAAAATGTGTAAAAAATGGAAATCATTGAAGCAGACTTCTTTTTGCTTCTACTTTAGCTATACGCACAGAGCTGAAGCTGAGCTGGTTAAGAAGTGCGATGAAATGACAGGACTGTTGCATCAGTACCAAGTTGCATTGTACTCTGAGTGGACCTCTCGTGTGGACAAAGACTGCCAATTCAACCTGAAACAGCCTCTGGTGCTGCGCAACAAGGGGAATATCCTCACCGTCAACTTTAACAGCCAGGTGTGTCTGCAGGATTCCACCAGGTCCACTACAACTGTGCATCATGATACTCACAATACTGCTGCATTGTTCTGATGACATGGGCACTCTGTGTGTTGAACTAATAGTATATAACCTCTGTTCATTTTTGTAGTTGGTGGCAGTGCTGCGAGAGGTGAAGTATCTCAGCATTCAAGGCCAACAGGACATTCCTCCATGTGCGGCAGACATGTTTGCCCGCGGCGAATTGTTCAGGAAGTATGTGTGCAACCTGGACCTCCTGGTGTCCTGGTACAATGAGGTACAGTGCATTCTGACAAACATTAAGATGAACATTGGTGAACTCATGTAGGCTAATGGGATGCCCCATGATAGCTATTGTGTTGAAGGTAAAATGTATTTAGTTCATTTCACTAAAAGGAACAATAATTTAGCCATAAAGATTTGTTACAGATTCAGGCCATCATCCTACCTACAGAGTTCCCGCTCATTGAAGGGGAACTAAAGAGCATTGATATGGAATTAGCCAAGGCTGAGACCACTATGTTCTGGAATAGCGAAGGTAATAGATTAGAAAAATCTAGTTATATCATGTTTAGCTTAAGTAACAAACAGATTATCAGAATATCAAATGGCAATACACAATAGAGATTGACTGCTTTCTTTTGACTAGCAAGATTTGCCTCTGACCTTTTTCAAAGGCGTGTGGGAGTATATCCAGCAGACTAGCCACATGATGCATGACTTTTACAGGAGAGTCCACCAGGCCAAGGCAAATGTAGCCTCCATGCGCATCGTAATGGAAGTAAGTTGGGTCCAGGTTTTGGCTGATATAATGTCACCATAAAATATGGTCATTTGAACAATTTGCGCAAGATATTTCTAGTCCACATTTTTAATTTTGTTTTGTTTCACCAAGATGTGGTGAGGGTGCAAGTGATGGGCATATTATATGGTGTCTTTCAAAGCAGAACCTATGGAATATATTAGCACATAATATTACAAGGTATGCTAAATTTGGTCTATGGATTGTTCCCAGGAGTGGTGTCTAACACCAATGTTTGCAAGGAAGGACAATAAGGAAGACTCTCTGCTGGACTTGGGAGGCAGGCCGGCAGTGCTGAACAAGAGATACGCTGCCATCCGAGACTCGGGCCAAAAGCTGCGCACCTTACTTGAGGTGACGCTAATTTCAGTGTCGTCATGATGTGACGCAAAGTAAGAGTGGGTGAAACAAAGCAAGTTATGGTTCAAACGCATGTCTTCTTTTTCCTCCCCTCCAGGAGAACAAGACACTCTTCAGGGCAAATGACACCATGGAATCTTGGATACGATACGTTGATTATATTGACGACAAAGTACTGGAGGGATTTATTGAAGTTGTCCTTGTGTCCCTTCGGTTCCTGGCCAATAGCATGCATGCCACGGTACTGAGTCTGACAAACTACATGCTATTCCTTTTGAATTCCTTTTTTTAAGTCCTTTTGAAGTTCTTACACAGGTTGTTTGTTTAATTTTTTACTTGTAGAGTGAGGAGGCCCCCTTGTTTGTGTTTGCACTGACATTGGATGATAAAAAGATTTCATTGAGCCCTAGTTTGGGTTATGGCTTCATCGAAATGGTGGACAATCTCATTGCGGATGTGTACCATGCGGCAGACTTGATTCCTCGCCTATCTCTGACCAACACAACCAGCTACCAGGTACACGGTCGCTACCATGATGGTGTCGATGTACTTTGTGTACATAGAAACGTGGAAGTGCCATTAGTGACTGTGCGCTGTGTTCATTTTAAAATTTAGTATGAACTCGAAGAAATACCCGAGTTGTCCGAAGTATATGAGGACGTGATGAACGAAGTGCGGGAGGCAGTGAAGGAGGCAGAGCAGTTCAGCGACTCGTGGCTTCACTATGACTTCCTGTGGATGGAGGACAGGGATGTGTTAATGGCACAGTTTCTGGGGAAGGAAAATGTCTCGGGGCCTGATCCCAGCGCTCCTCCTACACTTGAGGAGTTTAAAAATGAGGTTAGAAAAACGGTTTATTCAATTGATCAAAATTTCAGGCCTGTTGATTGATCTTATGAATACAATGACATTTGCCATTTACCTTCCTGAACCTTTGCAGATAGACGCGTATGAAAACTTGTACAGTGAAGTGAGCCAGCTGGAAAACTCGACTTTAATCCTGTGCTGGCTGCAGATCAATATCTGTCCTTTCAAGCATTCCCTGCTTAATATCATCAAACTTTGGAGCTTTATGTTCAAACAGTGGCTCATAGACAGAGTCACCAACAGGTAATTTGTGAGCTTCTCTAGGTTCAATCTACTGTCTCAAAGGACCATTTAAACGAGAAGAACATAGAATATTGGAATGCTTCACTGTATTTGTTGACAGGGTCCCCTATTTGTGTGTGTGTCTCTAGCCTGCAAGACCAAGAAAGGTTTAACAAAGAGGTAACTGTGGGCCTGACTGAGACATTGGTTGAGGGGGACTACCAGGGCCTGATCGAGGTGATGGGCCACCTCATGCGTGTTAAAGAGTCTCAGGCATCCATAGAATCCATGTTCCAGCCCCTCAAAGAAACCGTGGAGCTCCTCAAGGAGTACGGAGTGGAGCTTCCCGATGAGGTTCACTTAAAGCTGGAGGTGAGACGTAAACCTGATGCACGCATTATTTTGGAATTTTTACTTTGAAAATACGTTAGAATTCCAATGGGGCCGCGAAACAGTGAAGATAAATGTGTTTCTTCAGGAACTGCCTCAACAGTGGAATAATGTTAAAAGGACGTCGATACAAGCCAAACAGAATGTGGCTTTGCTTCAGGCCCACGAGGCTGGCGTTATTCATGCAAGATGCCAGACATTTGAGGTACAGCATGGGTGTTTCCCTTATTACAGCTCGGATACTAAATATATGCTGTGGTTTGTGCAAAAAGAACACAATGTATTTTGAAGTGTATAGTGCTTAGGGCTTGTTTTCCACCACGCAGACCAAACTGGAACAGTTTTTTGAGAGGTTCAGACAGCAGCCCTTCTTTGACTTCACATGTGTGAACCCATACGAGGCTCTAAATGAAGTGAGTGTGCGTTGAGAAGATTTTAGGTAGCCTTGCCTCATAGAATATGCACTGTGATTAAGTTGACCGACACTGGCCTGTGTTTCTGTGTGTGTTTAAGGCTCAGACTGAAATTGATTCAATGAAGGAAGAGTTGACTGAGCTGAAAAGATTTGCAGGTCTGTTTGAGGTGAAAGTCTCAGACTGCAAACTGCTGAAAGCTTGCTGCAAAGAGATTTCCCAACTCAAGGAGCTGTGGGACATGATATCACTGGTGAATCAGAACCTGGGTGAATGGAAGACGACCCTGTGGAAGGACATTGATGTGGAAAACATGCGCATGCACATCACAAAATATGCAAAGGACATCCAGGTGTTGGACAAGGAGATGAGGGCTTGGGATGCCTACAGCGGACTGGAGAGCTTGATAAACAACCAGTTGACGTCACTTCGAACTCTGGTCGACTTGCAGAACCCGGCGCTGAGAAACCGCCACTGGCTGCAGCTCATGGTGGCTGCCAAGGTACAATGCTAGCCCTACTCAGAGAGCTGCAAGAACTGGTGTTTCTTAAAACATTGTAAAATGTATAATATCCACAGTCATGATCACCATGAACGTGTTGGCTTAGGTACGTTTTGAGATGTCTGAGAAAACCACGTTTGAGGATTTGCTGCAGCTCAACTTGCATAACTTGGAGGAGGAAGTATGCAACATCGTGGACAAAGCAGTTAAAGAATCGGCATTGGAGGCGGTAGGAGTTCATGTCTTCACACTGTCGTGCAAAATAGACAAAGGTAAACTCGTGTGCACAATATGTGCTACATGTCTGTGTTCCCTTGGCTCCTGCAGACACTGGCCACGCTGGACAGCACCTGGTGTAAGATGGCACTAAAACCTTCGGCGCACAGTGCCACAGGCACCGTGCTGCTGGGGCCGAATGTAGAGCTACTTGAGACCCTGGACGACAGTCTGGCACAGCTGCAGACCCTCATGGCATCTAAGTACATCTACCATGTGCTGGAGGAGGTTTCATGCTGGCAGCAGAAGCTCTCCACTGTTGACCTGGTCCTCTCCACCTGGTTTGTGCTACAGCACACCTACACAAGTCTGGAGAGCATTTTCATTTTCTCCGAGGACCTCTGCTCCCAGCTTCCAGAGAACTGCAAGAACTTTGACCGCATTGCTCGTGATTTCAAGGTGAGAGGAGAATTTTGATTGCAAACTAAAACTAGAGGTCCACCCTCAAACCCTTACTCCCCATAACACTTATTTTTTGACGAACATCAACACATTTTTCATTGGATCATAGCATTGCTTGAAAAAAGAACAGCTGAGTACTTTCAGTAGCCTCACAATCTGTTGTTTACGGTCTCTTTTGGTTGTGCCTTATTGCCATCTAGGAAATGATTTTGGAAGCAGTCGAGATGCCCAACATAATTGATGTCACCAGTAGGGAAGGTCTATTGGAAAAGCTCAAATGTTTGGAAGAAGGGTGAGTGCTATGTTGTATTTAGGTAGTAATTCAATAGACCCACTGTAATATTACTGTTATATCAAACACAACTTGTGTTTGTCTCTGAAACAGGCTGGCTATGTGTGAGAGAGCGTTGGCTGAGTACCTAGAGACCAAACGCCTGGCATTCCCAAGGTTCTACTTTGTTTCCAACAATGACCTTCTGGACATCCTCTCTCATGGGCAAAACCCAATTAAGGTAAAATGGAGGCTACTGACCTGCCGAGAAGGGTTGCATTTTCCATTCCATATCATAAACCTCACCTCTCTCTTGTCTCACACACATTAGGTTAACACACACCTGTCCAAGCTGTTTGACAGCTTGTCTAACCTAAAATTTGACCTGGATCATGGTGGCGAACAAGCAACAAATACAGCCTGCGGCATGTTCAGTATTGAAAAAGAATATGTTGTCTTCGACAAGCACTGTGAATGCTCCGGACAGGTGTACCCATCTAACATCTTCACATGTTTCCTTATGAAGTGATGCCATTGTGTCAAAAACACATGCAATCGGATCGTTTTAATGAGTGTGGTGTTGCTTCCTTCCGTACCGTGTTCCGCAGGTGGAACAATGGCTCGACAACGTTCAAGAGCGAATGGTCAACACACTGAGGAACAATTTGGTTGATGCTATCGTGGCCTATGAAGAGAAACCCAAAGATCAGTGGCTGTTTGACTACCCAGCACAGGTCTCTGTGGTGATTCTGTGAACATGAATATTGACCTATGCTATTAGATCAGCCACATTTTTGTTGTATTTTTACTATTATTATTTCTAATTATTATTATTAATTAATGAATTATGGTGTCTCAGGTTGCCGTGGTGTCTACACAGATCTGGTGGGCCACCGAGGTCAATATTGCTCTCGCTAGACTTGAGGATGGAAAGGAAAATTCGCTGAAGGACTATTTTAAGAAGCAGGTATGGTGTGTCTGAATACAGGAGGAAGCTCTAAGGATGGGTGTCAATAGAAAAGAACAAATGGACAATGGAACGTGTATGGATGGAAGTCATGTGGATAGTGTCACAATCTGCTCTTTTCAGGTATCTCAGCTCAATATGCTCATTAATTTGCTGATTAAAGAACACTCTGAAGGAGACCGCCAGAAGATCATGACTATTTGTACAATGGACGTTCATGCTCGAGATGTTGTGGCTAAACTAATCTCCAACAAGGCAAGCTCAACAATGAGGTTTACTGATATATGCGTTTGGGTCCATCATGCAGTGGGACATGTAGTTTGAGATGCTTCATTCATCTTAAATATTGAAACACATTTTTACTGTGCAGGTTGATAATGTCAATGCGTTCATGTGGCTGTCCCAGTTGAGACACCATTTGGAGGAGAACAGTAAACACTGTTCAGCCAAACTATGTGACGCCGAGTTCAGGTACTCCTATGAGTACCTGGGAAACACTCCACGCTTGGTCATCACTCCTCTTACAGACAGGTGACCTCTTTCAGTACAAAATATCAGCTATCATTCTTTATCCTAGTTAGACTTTTCATTATTATTTTTTCAATGTAGTTGGTAAGTGGGAGAGATATTTAGAAAAAAGAAAAATCTGAATTTTTCACCACCACCATTTCTTAATGTGGACACACTCACAGTGAGTTTCACTCCCTCTAACCAGTCTGATAAGCTCAAAGAAATGAAAAGCTTACCTACTGCGTTTTGAAATGGTCACTGTAGATGTTACTCACTTTGTCCCCCAGATGTTACATCACTCTGACCCAGTCACTCCACCATGTTATGGGTGGTGCACCGACTGGGCCTGCCTGTACAGGAAAGACAGAAACTATTAAGGATCTGGGCAAAGCCCTTGGTATCATGGTCTATGTATGCAACTGCTGTGATCAAATGGATTATAAGGTAGAAAATCTTCTTTCTTGTCCGTGACCCGATTTTTCCCATGTTGTGTTTCTGTGAGTCCATGTATCTGACGGCAAAAACATTGATCCCCTTTTTCAGTCCTTGGGTGACATTTATAAAGGTCTAGCCCAGACTGGGGCCTGGGGCTGTTTTGACCAGTTTGAGCGGATCTCTGTTGAAGTCTTGTCTGTCATTGCTATGCAGGTATGATGCAAATGCTTAGTGGCTGAGCAAACTTGCAGCATCTCTCAATTAATGTGAATCTATTAATGTTAACATCCTCAAATCCCCAATGTTCTCTTTGTTCCCTGTTTAGGTGAAATGTGTCCAAGATGCGATTAGGAACAAAAGGAGTACCTTTAACTTCCTGGGCCAGATAATAAAGCTAGTCCCCACATTTGGAGCTTTCATCACCCTGAACCCTGGATATTCTGGAAGGGCTGAGCTCCCCGAGAATCTCAAAACTCTTTTCAGGTCTCATTCTTGTACATGTGTTGATCTCATGAAGGCAGATTCTTTTCAGCAGCGTGAGACACAGCCTTTGCCAAATAAAAGGGTGTTTAGTGCAGGATGGCTACACTTTGCTTCTTTAATGCAACCTCTGCCCTTAGGCCTTGTGCTATGGTGGTCCCGGACTTTGAGTTGATATGTCAGATCAAGTTGGTAGCAGAGGGCTTCACCAATGCTCAGATCCTGGCCAAGACATTCATCAGCCTCTACACACTATGTAAACAGCTTCTCTCCAGACAGGTAGAGTTGCAACTCATCGTATAGTAAATCTGTAGTCCATTGTAGAAATTAAAACGAAATTCATGGTCCACTAAATAGACCTTGCTACTTATGTGCAAATATCCGTGTGTATTTTCATAGGAGCATTATGACTGGGGATTGCGAGCCATCAAGTCAGTGCTCGTAGTGGCGGGTTCTCTGAAAAGGAGTGATCCTAGTCAACCAGAAGATGAGGTTCTGATGAGAGCTCTGAGAGACTTCAACCTCCCCATGATTGTTGTGGATGATATGCCAGTCTTCATGGAGCTCATAGAGGATCTCTTCCCAGCTCTGGATGTCCCCAGAAAACGAGACCGGCACTTTGAAGAGGTAAGATGTGAAGAAGATGATATTATAATGCTTTATTCCAGTCTCAATGACACTTTTTGTTTTGCTGGCTTTCCATCAAAAGGAAGGTGGGATTCCAGGCCCAGTACAGAACTAGATAGAGTTTTATGATGATGCTTACTGTTATAGATTGTGAACAAACAGATGTCTCTTGTAGGCCTTGAAGCAGCCAGTCGCTACTATAGAAGATGCTTAATAACCCATGCCTCTTATAGGTAGTGAAACAGTCAATGCTGGACCTAAAACTTCAGGCAGAAGATCACTTTGTTCTGAAAGTGGCTCAGTTAGAGGAACTGCTGGCTGTTCGGCACTCGGTTTTCATTCTTGGTGATGCAGGCACTGGCAAGTCTACGGTATGATACATTATTGTTATATTCAACCTTCAACCACACAAAGTGGCAAGAGACGTTAGCTTAACTTTTGCGATTGATAGGTGATAAGGTCATTGATAAAGACCTACCAGAATATGAAGAGAAATCCAGTGGTTGTAGACCTGGACCCCAAGGCTGTGACTTGCGATGAGCTATTTGGAGTTATCCACCCTGTCACCAGGGAATGGAAGGACGGTGAGTAGGCACATCTGGCACAACGTCATTACCTCAGCTTATATGGTGTCTTCTAAATCTTGACTGATTTTTAGGACTTCTCTCGTTGTTGATGAGGAACATGGCCAACGCCAGTCATGCTGATGCTAAATGGATTATATTGGACGGAGACATCGATCCCATGTGGACCGAGTGCCTCAACTCAGTTATGGACGACAACAAGGTTTGAATAACTGCTCAGTAATCCTACAGTGAAGCGCCAGAGAGCAGCAGCGGATTGAAAGCCTGTTGTCTTCTGTGCTCTTTAGGTGTTGACCCTTGCCAGTAATGAGCGTATTCCTCTAAGTCCCACCATGCGGCTGGTGTTTGAATTGAAGGACTTGAGAATGGCTACACCTGCAACAATGTCCCGGGCGGGGATACTCTTCATTAATCCCTCGGATCTTGGCTGGAGCGCGTCAGTATTTTTCAATACATCAATCCTCAACCATCTAGAATCCATTCCTTAGCCAATGTTATGAAGGTGTATCCATAAACCCATGAAGTCGTCACTTTGTATGACTAATCACACAATACTTTGTGATGTTATGGCATACATCAATCCCCCCTTTGGGTCTTGAATTGTCTAGGCTTGTGACAAGCTGGATGGATAAGCGAGAGGTTAAGTCAGAGAAGGCCAACCTTTCGATCCTGTTTGACAATTACCTGCCGATCTGTCTGGAAAAGCTGAAAACAAGCTTCAAGAAGATTACAGCCATCCCTGAGGTGGCGCTGGTGCAGACGCTACTCTACATCATGGAAGGTCTGCTGGTTCCAGAGAACACACCCCCAGACTCACCAAAAGAACTGTATGAGCTCTACTTGGTCTTTGCCTGTGTCTGGGCCTTCGGAGGTGCCATGTCTCAGGACCAGGTGCTAGGAATTCAATTTCAAGACATACGTTTTTAAAATAATATTTGTTATTGTTAGGGCTAACCACTCTGTTTGATGCTTAGTTGACAGATTACCGTGTGGAATTCAGCAAGTGGTGGCAGAACGAGTTCAAGAAAGTCAAGTTTCCATCAGCTGGGACAGTGTTTGACTACTATCTCGATGGCGAGACCAAAAAGTTTGTTCCTTGGACAGAAAAATTGCCAACGTTTGTGCTGCACTCAGAGCCTCAACTACAGGTCAGCTTCTTCAGAAGAACTTTCAAAGTGTTATGTGAAGGTATAGTTGAAAGTATCATTATTAGATTAGTCTCAATGATCTAATTGTGTTTTCAGAAAACACTGGTACACACAACAGAAACCATTCGTCTCAGCTACTTCATGGACATGCTAATAGATAGGAAACGGCCTCTTATGCTTGTTGGCAATGCAGCTACTGGCAAGTCAGTGCTAATGGGGGAAATCCTCAGAACCCTGTCTACTGATCAATACATGATACAATCAATTCCCTTCAACTATTGTACCACATCAGCTATGCTACAAGGTAGGTTTTTGGCAGTAATGCAAGAAATAGTTGTATGTGACAAACACAACAGCTTTGGTGTAGATGACCCTTATTTCTCATTTTTAAGCAACTCTTGAGAAGAACCTTACAAAGAAGGCCGGTAAAAGCTATGGTCCGATGGGCAGCAAGAGACTGATCTACTTCATCAATGACTTGAACTTACCTGAGGTGGACCAGTACCTCACTGTGTCTCCGCACGCTCTCATCCGCCAGCATTTAGACCAAGGACACTGGTACTGCAGCTCCAAAGAACTTGACTTTGCTCCTCCAGACAGCACAACTTACCTTTCGTTACAAATCATCCTTGTATTCAAATGTGGCAGGTGGACTTTTAACTGCCCAAAATAACAACAAAACAACTACATCAATGTATGCAAATATTGAACAATAACATGTTGTACCCTATGTTCGACAGGTACGACAGAACCAAGCTAACGCTTAAAGAAATTAATAACTGCCAGTATGTTGCATGCATGAATCCAACGGCAGGTAGCTTTTCAATTGATCCTCGACTTCAGGTGGGAGTCTTGTCTAAGAATTCAACGTCATTTGTCTATGGTCTTCTGTATAAGTAGAATTCACCGTCGTATGACCTTCATGTTGGTGGAGCAATGACAAGCAGCCTTCTGTTGTGTTTGGATTTCCAACAGAGACACTTTGTTGTGTTTGGAATGAGTTACCCAGGCCAGAATGCTCTCAAGACCATCTACAACTCCATTCTCTCTCAATATTGGGAAAGGAGTGGGTTCACGTCAGCAGTCAAAAAACTCTGCCCCACACTGGTTAATGCTGCATTAAGTGAGAACCTACTATATTCAACATTATAGATGATAACAATGATTGTTAATCTATCATGTTGTCATATACACTGTCAAACGTTGTCTGTGCCCAGTCGGCTTCCCTGAAGCATTAACATGTCCTAAACAATGTCTAAACAGTGTTCCACCAGAAGATGTCCAGCTCCTTCCTTCCGACAGCGGTCAAATTTCATTATATCTTCAACCTGAGGGATCTATCGAATGTATTCCAAGTATGTCTTGATCTGATATTACATGTATACATCAGCCTCTGTTACGCTACTTTGAGTATGTATACTTTTCCAAGTTATATACTCCACTTTAAATTCCCAAACTAACTCTTTGAGTCTTTGTTTGTTGAGGGCCTGCTTTACACCGGACCTGATGGTGCAAGATCCCCTGTAGAGGTAGTTCATCTATGGCTTCATGAGTCTCACCGTGTGTATGGCGACAAGCTTGTGGGAGAGGCAGACATTCAGAGTTTCACCTCTATCCAGACGGAGATCTGTCAAAATTGCTTTGAGGTGAGAGAAAGCACACTTGGAGACTTGAAGATGAGAAAA
This sequence comes from Urophycis regia, assembly GCA_027123015.1. Classification (NCBI taxonomy): domain Eukaryota; kingdom Metazoa; phylum Chordata; class Actinopteri; order Gadiformes; family Phycidae; genus Urophycis; species Urophycis regia. The sequence goes on along the minus strand of JAOQGG010217009.1, from coordinate 3,985 downwards.
GCATGATTGCGATTACAGGTTGCAGTTTTAGATATTATCCTTACAGTATAGGGGTCATCCTGGATAGCATAATGGCTCATAGGGACTCCTGTGTTTGTGTGTGTATGCATCTTTCTGTGTGAAAATCATTGATTTCTACTTTGTACAACACGATTGCTCTGTAGGATATGGATCAAGCCTACCTCCTTGAAAAAGCCATCTACTGCTATTTCTCTGAAGACGCCCGGCAGTCTAAATATGCCCCCGTTAAAGACCTTCAGTCGTTAAACAACCTCCTACAGGAGGCCCTGAGACGCTACAACAAAGTGTACGGGGCCATGAGCTTGGTAAGTACAACCCACCAAGTGCACAACACCACATGCTTACATTGTTGGGATGCATTTGAATGCATTCCAACAATGTACGCCATGTGCATCTTACAATCCTGTCGCGTTGCGTTGAGAATAACTTGAATGACGTCCCCCCCCGGGGATCAGGTGTTGTTCGAGGACGCCGTGGCTCATGTCTGCCGCATCAACCGCATCCTGGGGTCCCGCCGGAGCAGCGCACTGCTGGTGGGGGGCGTCGGGAGCGGCAAGAGGTCCCTGACACGTCTGGCTGCCAGTCTGTCCAACCTGGAGGTGTTTCAGATCCCCGCCAGAAGAGGCTACGGGGCTCCGGACCTCAAGGTTCGAGCGGCACCGGGCACGGCGGAGCGTAGCGGTTTAGGTTTTTATGCATCGCAGACCTGGTCAAACTTCCAAAACGCGTTAGGTCCGCCTCAACGCTTTATTCTTTTGAATCAGGGCTCAAAACATGTCTGTTTGTCGCAGATTTTCATAAGAAATTGACGAACTGTATGGACGATGTTTATTCTCTTACCCTCTTAAATATATGTCATATATGTAATATATGTCATTGTCTTTTTCATGTCTTGTGTTTTGCAACCCCCGCCCCATGCAGACGGACCTGGCTGCCCTGTGTGTAAAAGCAGGGGTGAAGAATGTTGGCTCCGTGTTCCTGATGGCCCACGACCAGGCCATGAAGGACCAATTCTTGGCCCCAATCAGCGACCTGCTGGTGTCGGGGGAGATCCAGGGTCTTTTCAACGATGACGAGGTGGAAAATGTGATCCAAGCCATGCAGCATGAGGTCAGACAAGCTGGCCTGCCTGATTCCCGGGAGAGCCGCTGGAAACTGTTCAACGACCGGGTCATGGATCACATCAAGGTGAAACGCTTGATATTAATTTGGATTAGGGTTGAAGTTGCAATACGTTCTGTGTTTCTAGTGTAATTAATGCTGGTATTTCGTAGACACAATACTATGCAACCACATACTGTATAGTCTTCTAAAATATACATATGTTACTACTTTGCTACTGTCTTGTAGGTCATCTTCTGTTTCTCTCCCTTGGGCTCCACTTTGAGGGTGAGGGCTCGGAAATTCCCGGCTCTGCTCAACTGCACCACCATTGACTGGTTCCATGAGTGGCCAGAAAAAGCACTGGTGTCTATCAGCACACAGTTCCTCTGGAAGACAGAGGGCATCGAGGTAACTCGTCAGCTAGCATTAACAAACAAAGTGCAGCCTGACGTTTGTCAATGAGCCGAAGCACTATTGAAGTACCTTTTTTTTCTATTTCCATCCTACTAGCCTCAAATAGACTCTGTCGGGCAGTTCATGGCCTATGCCCATAAGACGGTGATTGAAAAGTCCAAGTCGTACCTGTTGTCTGACCGGCGCCACAACTACGCCACCCCCAAGACCTTTCTGGAGCACATTAAGCTGTATCAGAAGTTGCTGGGTTCGAAGAGGAACCAGCTGCAGCTCAAGATGGAGCATCTAAAGACTGGACTCGAGAAGCTAGAGAACACCTCTTCACAGGTTAGTTTAGGCTAGAGATCGATGCTTGTGAAATAACTGGTATAGATTATACTTTCATATTTCTCTAAAACTGTATAGTGTTTTATCTGAACTTTAATGACCTAGACCTGTCTTTTAGATAGATAGTGTGAAAGAAAATCTGGAATTTCAAATGGAGGAGTTACAAAAGAAGAGGGATACTGTTGAAAGGCTCAGGGGTGTCATAGGACAAGAAACTGAAAAGCTGTCAAAGGAACAGGCCATTGCTGATGATGAGGAGATGAAACTTAATGCCATTGCAAAGGTGAGTAGTAATCTGTATCGATCTGTGAGATTATGGAATTCATTCTCTCACATGTAATTTTTATGTGTTCCTGTGTGTGTAGACTATAGAGGAAGGACCACTTTCCTATAAAGACAGCTTGGCTGAAGCAGAGGCAGCACAGCTTGCTGCTAAAGAGGATCTAAGCAATTTGAACAAGGTCACTGCAAAGTCTTTGTATGCGCAGAAGCTATAGTTGCATATGAATTGTGGCTCTGCTGCACCATTTCTTTCCCTCTGCTTCCTATAGAACAACCTAACAGAGCTAAAGTCAATGGAGTCTCCTCCAGTGGCTGTGGTGAATGTGATGGTTGCTGTGATGGTACTGCTGGCCCCCGGAGGAAAGATACCCAAAGACAAGAGCTGGAAGGCTGCCAAAAGCTCAATGGCCAAAGTGGACGTGTTTCTGAAGAGCCTCGTCAGCTGCAACGTCCAAAAACTCCCCGCGTCCTGCATCAACGCTGCCCGGTGATATTTTTTAAGAACGTTGATATTTTTGCGTTAAGATGTCTTGATATTGGGATCAATATGTAACGTCACACTTGTTCACACTTGCTCACTTCCACTATCCAGACCATTCACAGAAGAAGCTACGTTTGAGCCAGACTCTATCAGTGCCCTGTCCACTGCGGCGGCTGCTTTGTGCTCCTGGTGTCTCAATGTGATGAAGCTCAATGGTGCAAAATGTGATGTGGAGACCAAAAAGCGTGAATTGGCCCAGGCCAGCACTGCACTGGCTTCTAGCCAGCGCAAATTCTCTGCCGTTACAGCTAAGATTAAGGTGGGCATCAGTACTCTAATGGACACCAAATAAAACTTAGATAAGAGATAGTAATACTTCATAGATCGTATACTTACGTGTCAAATTTTGTTTTGTTGTCTTTAGCAACTGAATTCCAAGATGGCTGAACTGAAAGAGGAATTTGTCAACGCTACCAATGAGAAGCTGAAGTGTCAGCAGGAAGCTGATGGCACGAACCAGGCCATCTCTCTGGCCGGCAGGTACAGTACAAAGGCAGGCGTACTGCAACTGGTCTTTACTGACCCATCTGAACAGTGACATACAGATGTAAAACGTGGTCCTTAAGTTTTTGTGTGGGTTTTACCTAAGGCTGGCGGTGAGCTTGGCCTCTGAGAGAGTGCGTTGGTCAGAGACTGTGGCCCAGCTTCAGAACCAAGAGAAAACCCTGACAGGGGACGTCCTGCTCGCTGCATCATTTGTCTCTTACTTGGGCTACTTCACCAAGAAGTACCGCACTGATCTGATTGACAACCACTGGCTACCTTATCTCAAAGAACTCAAGGTTAAGATTTCCAATGATCGTTTTTCTGATTCCATTTTGCTCGCCTGAAAACGAAAAGCAACCTTTTTGCATTCCTCGTCCTTCGTCATCAGGTTTCTATACCTGTAACAGAAGATCTGGACCCCCTGACCTTGCTCACTGATGATGCTGAGATCGCAGCTTGGAGTAACCAAGGTCTGCTTAACGACCGGATGTTCATCGAGAATGTTGCCATCCTGTGCAACACAGAGCGATGGCCACTCATCGTGGACAGCCAGCTCCAAAGTATTAAGTGGATCACAAACAAATTTGGAAACAATCTTAAAGTAATACGCCTTGAAGAAAAAGGGTCAGCCATCTTTGAAATATTGACCGCCAAATTGAATGCATTGTAGTGCCCATAGAGGTTGTGGAGAGAAATTTGCAAATAAATAACTTAACCCATTCACTCGCATTCACTTGCAGTTCTATGAACACTGTTGAAAGTGCTGTCTCTAATGGAAACATTCTGCTCATTGAGGACATCAGTGAGACA
>JAOQGG010216513.1:0-10679 GCA_027123015.1 Urophycis regia | reverse complement strand
TAGTCCGTAATCCATGCCACCATGTCAGGATCGACCTGCATCACCAGGAGCTTCTCAGCCAGCCGGCCTGGCTGGACAGTGTCAAAAGCACTGGAGAAGTCGAAGAACATGATCCTCACCATGCTCTGTGGCCTCTCCATGTGTGCATAAGCTCTGTGAAGCAGGTAAATTATGGCATCCTCCACATCGATGTGGGTCTGATACGCAAACTGCAGTAGGACCAGGCAGTCACGCACCATGGGCCTGACGTGATCCAGAACCAACCTCTCAAAGGTCTTCATGATGTGTGACGTTAGTGCCGCAGGTCTGAAGTCCCCCGGAACATTGGGATGACCCTTCTTCAGCAGGATGTCTTCCATAGAGTTGGCACCTTTTTCAGCCTCAGGGAGAGGTCGAAAAGATCCATGAGCACTCCTGCCAGTTGCTCTGCACAGATCTTGAGCACCCTCAGGCTGATGTCGTCAGGTTCTCTGGCCTTGTTTGACCTGATCCTTGTGAGCTGCCATCTCACGTGGCTGGTGTTGATGGTTGGGGTTGTTATTGCTGGGATCGCAGGAATAGTTGGGGGTGTGGTGAGGGCTGTCCTCTGGGCTGGAAATTGGTCAAGCCTCCCTGTGAGTGTGGAACGGGAGAGAGAGAGAGAGGATGGTGCTGGGAGGGGAGGTACAAGAGCTGCCATGCCCGGGTCTAGTGGTACAGCAGGGAGATGAGTAGAGCAGGAGGGGGGATGGGGTGTTGATCTGGCCCCAATTGGTTAAATCTTCTTCTCAAATCTGTTAAAAACTGGTTTAACTCGTCGGCCCACTCCTTTGTCCCCTCCTGTGATCCTGCCGGTGATGGTTCTCACCCCTGCCCACACCTCTTGGGGGTTGTTCTGCTGCAGCTTCCCCTCTATTCTGCCTTTGTAGCAGTCCTTAGCCCTCCTCAGTTCCCTTCTCAGCTCTATTTGTATCTCCCTCTGTGTGTCCTCATTGTCTCCTGCCATGAAGGCTCTCCTCTTCCGTTTCAACAGGACTTTTACGTCCCTGTTGATCCAGGGTTTGCTGGTAGGGACAACACTCTCCTCACATAACTTTATATAGGGTTGTAGGTTTGTAGGGTTGTTCCTAGCGTGGACCTTGTGACAAATCTTTGATGTGGGTATATACATGGGGGTCTGTCTTTTGTTGACAGACAGACTGCAGAGGAACCCAGGATCATTAACTGTATTTCCTCTCCATTGCTCTTCTGATCCACTCCCAACCATCGGGGGGTCAAAGAGTCACACCTCTCACACTGAAGACACAGACGTGAGTGTGTAAGGGGGAAAGTATGTGTAAAGGTTTTGTTAAGATTTGAGATTTCTGTTAAGATTGTGTTACTTTACCATGTCATTCTCATATCTTGTTTGGTATCAGGTTACAGGTTTGTTTGATTAACTCTGCAAGTGTAGCAAAATGGTCTCAGTCTCCTGAGGGAATTATGTGGGTATCATACAAAGCTCTGCTGAGGATCAATTATCTGTGTGGACCTTGGGAACCAACAGCAAAAGGTCTTAGAAAACAAACAACTCAGTAGATGATCTCCTACATAATGCCGTCATAACCCTGGGAACACAGTATTTAGGGACATGATGGACACTGCTCTTGGAAGATATCTGTAGGCAGAACTTCCCACATGTCATGCGTGTAGCCACATTCCTACAACCCAGGTATTTTCATTCTCTGATTATTATCTTGTATTGTTTCTATAATAATTTCTATAATTTCTATAATTGTTTTCTATAATCTTTTGTAGTGTTTTCAATAATCATTCCTCGCTGTGTTTATTTTTTGTTTGGTTTGTGACTCTGTCTAATAAAAGATTATTCTTAAATGATTGTCCTGGTCCTACCGAATTTGAGTCCAAATAGAATGGCAAGATGTTCCACTATGGACATGGTTATCTAGCGAGTAGTACTTCCTGTGATGACAGTCAAAGTAGCTCATCAAACAGGCGTAGGCTGGGAATCACGGTTGCCCGTATCTATCCGGCCTCATTGATGTGCTAGGTAATTATGATGTAGCCCACCTAGGATTTGGTATCAAGGAATAATAGTACTCTGCCTAAAATCCAGTAGGGGATGAAAGGGCTTGGTATTCATCTAGGATGGGGGACTCAGAGGATCGGGAAAGACATTTCAATTACCTTCAATCATCCAGCCTGCCAGTTAGCCTGCCTTGTGAGGTAATCGGTCATAGTTAGTGCTCTAACCGCACACGGTGGTAATATGCCAACCTTGATCTGACTCCATATGGAGTCAGATCAAGGTTTGTTTAATTGTTTTATTGTAATTCTAGTCATCGCCAGAACCATCTTGCCAAACCTTCCCCCAACTCCCTTTCCATCCTATTGACGTCCCGTTGACCAGCTCCCTAGTGCCCGCCCCACCTCCAGACTAAAAGTGTGTGTGTGTTCTGGCTCAGATAGTGATGTCAGTGAAGGATGAGATCACCACAGCTTGTGAAATAAAACCTACAGATCAGGACATTATTTTGAGGGAGGGCATGCTCCCCCTTTTTCTACATGGATGAGTCTGAGAATAAATTGCTATCTCAGGTCCCAGTTTCTGCCATTTCAGCCACAGAGGTCTCTATGGAAAGACAGTACTATAGAGCTACAGGGAGACATAGAACTAGAGGAGGATAGCACTATAGAGCTGCAGGGAGACATAGAACTAGAGAAGGATAGCACTTAAGAGCTGCAGGGAGACATAGAACTTATGCTTATGAGTGTTTTCTTATGTGTTTTTTGTGTGTGGGAGTGTGTGAGAGCTTAGGTCCTTCCTTACCAGATGTTGAGGTTATATACTGTATCTCCACCATCTCTCATCTTGTCTGTAACCTCATCTGATTTCACTGACCACTGCAAAGTACAGCCTGGAACAAGCTGCACCACAACCTCCCCCCCTCTTCTTCTTCTCTCTCCTACCCTCCCTCGCAACCTCTCTTGCCCTAGCTACCTGATATGGGTGTCCGGTCACCATCAGATGTGCCAGACAGTCTTGACTCACACTTTTATTCTAAAGGTCTGCCTTAAAAACTGACTGCACTAGGCCTATAGGGTGACAGAACAAACAGATTTTACACAAGCACAACATCCATTGACTACATAGATAAACACAAAAATGTCATGTATGCCAGCACCACATATAAATACAGACACAAATATGCAGTTTGTAATTTCACAGAGAGAGATTGGCCATGTCAAATGGTGATTGGTCTTTCATGACTACAGACACAAACAAACAGCAGTGGGCATGAGGATGTTGCTCAATGTTATGGTCCATTCTTACTTGCATTGCTTAAAGCATAGTAGTCATTGTTGACCAACTCCAAGAATAATTAGGGACCGAGCCTGTGAAACAGGACCTAGGTCCCTATTGTTTTTTTTAGAACATGTATCTGTGTTCTGTTCAGTTGACCCCATTGAACAAGAATTATCGCAAGGGGCTGTCTTTGCTTTGTTTGAATATCCGAAGTGACTTAATTTGTTTCAAACCACCTTGTATAGACACTAATTACTAATATATAGCAGACATTCCAAAGACGTGAAATATTAAACCCCAAGACAGAGATTAAGAAATCATTTGGATATTAGGAGTTCTCAGATTCAGTTTTTGCCACTGAGTTAGTTGTGTCAGTCAGTGAAACAATGAAACATGAAACAGTGAGCTCCAACATGAAGAGGAAGTGATGTCCATCATAGAGGAGTTCACAGAAATGCCACCTGGTTCCTGGCTAGCTTTCCAACTAACCACACGCACATGCACACACACGCACACATAATCAGGGCTGTAGTGGTCAAATCAGAGGTGAGTAAACTAAGAATTTTGTGATCAGACCGACCTTGACATGACGCAACACGACACGACGCAACGCAAAGTGTTGCGACTCTGTAAGGCCTGGCTATATTCCATTACGTTATCAATTAAAGTCATTTTCAATCAATCAATGACAGTCAATGAATGTGTTTGTAGTTTATTAAACTTCAAGTTATTTAAATTTCAACAGTAAAGAAAAGTATGTGTAGATTAAGAACTATCTATATATGGCATGTGTGTATGTTTGTGTGTTAGTATGCATCCTTTTCACAGTAGTGCCCAGTGCCCAGTGCCCTCTCTGCATCATTGCCTGTCCCATTACTGCCTGAAAAAATATGTTGCATTTAAGAGTTGTGGGCCTGAGAACACCAAACAAACAGCCTGCCTGTTAAACAACCTGCCAATTACACTGAAAACCAAATTGAGGCTTTAACATAGCGACCAAGCTATAGCGACGTTGATATGCCAAAACCGAAGTGTGATATGGATAGTAAAACTCTCACTGACTTTCGCTCCTTTTAACATTTTTGTCGGAGGACGGTGACGAGGGCAGAACACGGATAGCATTGGCCAATCTGAGTGCTTGTAGTCATTTAATAATTTGTCAAGTAAAATTGATTTATAAAGCACAAAAACAACTCATGTGAATTGATCATCTTCAGTCTTACTTTGTACTTGAGGCCTTTTGTGGGTATCTGTGGGAGTGGGAGCACTCGATGGTCTCTTCAAAAATTGCCTGATATCCATGACTAATCAATAACAGGTAGGCTCAGGCTGGCAGGCTAATCCACAACATGAAGACATTGTGTTTACATGCTTCCTGGATCCTGATTGGTGTTTCCGCCATAGCCGCAAGGCACTGATTGGAGGGTCACAGACCATAATATAGCGCAGATGAAAATGAGTCAGACCACAGCATTAATTTGTTCAACAACATGAAACTTTTTCTTGTATGTTTTAAAATGATACTAAATTTATTTCTGATTTTTCAATGGCAGAATACAAGGCACAGGGAACTTTGAGGTGCGTAAACACTATTTAGAGGTGCGTAGATTCTATTTCCTAAATTCCAGAGGTGTGTGAACAGCGTTTCCGTGCATTTACCCTCCATTACAGCCACACAGAAACATTTCCAGGAACAACTAAGGTCACACATCTGTGACCTTTCATGAACTATATGTGATAGAATCCTGTCTCAATTACTTCATGATTCAAGGATTCAAATATTTTTTGTCATCACATCCAAGACATGACTGTGATAGTTCGGGGTTGTGTGGAGACAAGCGCGAGACCAGGCAACGTAAACGGAAGTTGATTGAGTGTCGGACGAGACCGGCACAGAAGCACACAGTGAGATGTGTGATACACTATTAACGAAGACTGGATGAGTCCATGAACAAGAACACTACATACAAGGCTTGACGTTACACGTACAACTCACAAAGGGGAGACAGGAGACACGAGGTTAAGTAGTGCCGTTGTAGTGCCGGAACCGGTGCTCAATAGACAGGCAACGCCGATCGAGGAAGAGGGGGAGTAGTCGGTGTGACAGTACCCCCCCTCCTGAGGCGCGTCTCCTGGCGCGCGGCGCCGCCCACCAGGAGGGCGACCCCGAGGGCGCGGTGCTGGCTTTTCTGGGTGCGCACGGTGGAACTCCTGCATGAGTTCGGGGTGCAGGATGTCGTGGCGTGGCACCCAGCTGCGCTCCTCCGGGCCGTACCCCTTCCAGTCCACTAGGTACTGGATGCGGCCCCCTCGGATCCTGGAGTCTAGGAGGGCTTGTACGTTATACGCTGGTGTGCCCTCAATCTCCAGAACCGGTGGTGGTTCAGCTGGGGGAACCGCATCCGCCAGTGGGCCTCTGATCACCGGCCTGAGGAGAGAGACATGAAAAGTGGGTGAGATCCGGTAGTGCGCTGGGAGCTGTAGCGTGACTGAGACGGGATTAACCCTCCGGAGGATCTTGAAGGGACCGATGAACCGGGGACTGAGCTTCCGGCAGGGCAGTCGGAGGCGGAGATCCCTGGTGGACAGCCAGACGCGGTCCCCAGGCCGATAATCCGGAGCCGGAGCGCGATGACGGTGCGCCTGGATCTTCTGGCGCCGCACGGCCCGACGCAGCTGGATGTGGGTGCGCTTTCAAGTGCGCTTGGCTCGACGGAACCAGTCATCTACGGCCTGAACACCAGTCTGGTCTGGGCTCCAGGGACAGAAAGGAGGTTGCCGTCCCAGCACGCACTGGAAAGGAGTGATGCCCGCCGATGCGTTCTTCAGTGAGTTCTGGGCATACTCTGCCCAGGGCAAAAACCGGGCCCAGTCGTGCTGGTGGTCATGGCAATGGGTCCTGAGGAACCTCCCCAACTCCTGGATGGTTCTCTCCGCCTGCCCATTCGCCTCCGGGTGGTATCCAGAGGTGAGGCTCACTGTGGCACCCAACCACTGGAAGAACGCCTTCCACACCCGGGAGATGAATTGGGGTCCCCGGTCCGAGACAACATCCTCCGGAAGGTCATAAGTCCGGAACACGTGCTGGAACATGGCCTCCGCAACCTGGAGTGCAGTGGGGAGACGTGGAAAGGGGATGAATCAACACTGCTTAGAAAATCTGTCGACCACCACCAAGATTACCGTTTGTCCCTCAGAGACAGGCAGGTCCGTAACGAAATCCACGGCTATGTGGGTCCACGGCCTCTGAGGAATTGGCAGGGGAAGTAACCTCCCTGCCGGGAGTTGGCGTGGCGTCTTGGTAGTGGCACAGAGAGAGCAGGACCGAACGGCCGCCTCCACGTCAGCGGCCAGGTGGGGCCACCAGAACCTCTGTGCGAGGAGGTGACCGGTCCGCGCGGCTCCAGGGTGTCCCGTGGCGGTCGATGTATGCGCCCAGGCAATGACCCTGTCACGGAGCTCTAGGGGTACGTACTCCCCTCCCGGGGGGCAACAAGGAGGCCCGGGATCCTGACGCCGTGCTCGTGTGAGGTCCTCATCCAGGTCCCATTGTATGGGACATGCAAACACGACTTCGGGGAGGATGGTAGTTGGCCCCTCCTGGACCGAGTCAGAGTCATACCTCCGTGACAGGGCGTCGGCTTTAGTGTTCTTGCTGCCTGGGCGATAGGAGATAGTAAACTGGAACCGCGCGAAGAAGAGGGCCCACCTGGCTTGACGCGGATTAAGCCGCTTTGCTGAGCGGAGGTACTCCAGGTTGCGGTGATCGGTCAGGACCAGGAACGGATGGAGAGCCCCCTCGAGCCAGTGCCTCCATTCCTCAAGTGCCAACTTCACCGCCAATAGCTCCCGATCTCCCACGTCATAGTTCCGCTCGGGGGCGCTGAGCTTGCGGGAAAAGAAAGCACATGGTCTTAGTTTCTCTGGCTCCCCCGAGCGCTGAGACAGAACCGGCCCCACCCCAACCTCGGAGGCATCCACCTCCACCACAAATGGACAGGCGGGGTCGGGAAGCCGAAGTACTGGTGCGGTGGTGAAGGTCATTTTCAGCTTCTCAAATGCCGCCTCAGCCTCTGGGGTCGGAGCAAGTCTCTTAGGTTTGCCCTTGAGAAGAGAGGTGAGAGGGGAGGCACTGCTACTGAAGCCTCTTATGAACCGGCGGTAGAAGTTGGCGAACCCGAGGAATCATTGGAGTTCCTTGACGGTTCATGGGAACGGCCAGCTGGTAACGGCGTCGACCTTCGATTTCTCCATTCGTACCCCCTCTGGCCCGATCACGCACCCCAGGAAGGAGATGGTGGTTTGGTGGAATTGGCACTTCTCCAAATTCACGTACAACGAGCACCCAAGTAGATGCCCCAGAACCTGGCGCACGTGCTGAACATGCTGGGCCCTAGATGGAGAGTAAATTAATATGTCATCAACAAATGCAGTAACATATTGACCCAGCATGTCACGGAGTACGTAATTTATGAACGCCTGAAATACAGATGGAGCATTCGCCAGGCCATAGGGCATCACTAGGTACTCGTAGTGACCGTTGGACGTGTTGAAGGCCGTCTTCCACTCGTCTCCCTCCCAGATACGGACCAGGTTGTAGGCGCTGCGGAGGTCGAGCTTGGTGAAAAACCTCGCCCCCCCGCAGCTGGTCCAGGGCATTAGGGACCAGAGGGAGCAGGTGGCGGTACTTCACCGTGATGTTATTCAGACCCCGGTAGTCGATGCAGGGGCATAGCCCACCGTCCTTCTTCTCCACAAAGAAGAACCCCACGGCAGCGAGTGAGGTGGAAGGGCGGAAGAACCCCTGCCACAGGGCCTCCTCCACGTACTTCTCCATGGCCTGGTGCTCCGTGTGGGACAGTGGGTACTGACTCCGGGGCGGTGACGTACCGGCCAGACGGTTGACTGCACAGTCCCATGTACGATGCGGTGGGAGGCACGTGGCTCGGGTCTTGCCGAACACTGCTGCCAGATCCCGATATTCCTCGGGGAAGGGTTTGCTGGCTACGGTGGAGGGGCTCTCGACCGATGTGGAGGCACATGTTACCAGCAACGTGGTTGACGGGGAAATGGATGGTGATAGATGAATCTCTCTCCTCCTCCAGTTGATGGTGGGGTTGTTGGAGGTGAGCCAAAGTAAGCCCAGGATGAGGGCATGATTGGAGGGGGAGATGACGAAAAGAGTCATCACCTCTTGATGACCCCACAAGGCCACCTCCACTGGACCGGCATAGTGAGTAATGGTACCCCCGCAGATACCCCGGCCATCCACAGCCCGGATGGTGATCGGCGCTGGCAACCGGTGGAGAGAGAGGTGGAGTGTCCTCGCCGCCGTCGCAGAGATGAGGTTGCTGGCGGCTCCCGAGTCTATTAAGGCTGAGACAGAGAGGGACCTGTGACCTGCACGCAAGTACACCTTGGAGGTAAAGTGTTCCACCGTGTACAGGAGCACTTACCTTCTGGTGGTTGCGGCGTGGTCCACCTCGCGGGCCAGGCGTTGATGGCAACCAAGGACAAGCCGCCAGCAGGTGGTTCTCCTCCCCGCAGTACATGCAGAGGCCCCGCTCCCCTCGGCGCCGCCGCTCTGCCGCGGACAGCCTGTGGTGTTCCACCTCCATAGGCTCCTCCCTCGCTGGCAGAGGAACGCCGGGTTGGCGCCGGGCTCGCTGCAGGTTGTCCAAATGAATGGCAATGCCTATCAGCGCATCGAGGGTCAGGGTGTCGTCCCGACAGGCCATCTCCGCCTGCATCCTCGGGCTGAGGCCCTGCCGGAAAGCGGTAAGGAGCGCGGCTTCATTCCATCCACTGGCAGCGGCCAGCGTCCGGAACTCCACTGCATAGTCCGCCACAGGACGTGAGCCCTGCTGCAGGCAGAACAATCGTTCACCTCCCTCGCGTCCATCTGGCGGATGATCAAAGACCGCCCGGAATGTGCGGACGAAATCCGCATAGGACGCGAGGGCACCTCCTCCCCTGTTCCAGACCGCCACCGCCCACTCCCGGACTCTTCCCCCCAGGAGCGAAATGATGGTGGCGATCCTCTTCTCATCGGAGGTGGAGGGGTGATGGACGAAATAAAGCCCCACCTGCAGCACAAAGCCCGCGCACTCCCCGGCTCCTCCCGTGTAGACCTCCGGGAGGCGCACAGTGGAGGGTGACGACCGGGCTGCCACTGCTGTCCGTCAGTCCATGACCAATTCTGGACATCGATTTGACGTCCAAACTAGGTCCATTATTTGGACGTCCAACCATAAACAATTCTGGACGTCTATTCAAAGTCAAAACTACGTCCACTATTTGGACATCATATTTACGTTCAACATTTGACCTTTGAACGTGGTAATTTTTTTGCATGTCATTTGGAGGTCTATGACAATTGCAGTACCCACTGTGTAACGTCACTTCAGAGTGAAGTCTTTTCAATGTCATCTTTGGTCATCCAATTTTGGTCCACTGAAGGGATTGTTTTGTAACGCCAGGCAACGTCTTTTTTCAACATCTACTGCATGTCTATTTTTTACGACCGTGGGCCGGGCTACTGTAATATTTTTTTAGTTACAAATTTATGTCAATATTTTAATCAACATTCATATGTATGGATAGTCTATTTTTTATATATATTGTTTGAATGTAATGAATGAATAGCCTGTTTTTTTAACTGGTTTATTTATTTTAAGCCGAGGATAGCTGTCTATTAAGGGCTTTGGACTTAAACCAAAGAATCAACAACCAGTCAATCTCACTTTGATTGGCTGAAGCACCAACCAGTAAACGCCATTCTGATTGGCCGAGGCAACACACCTGTGCGATTTGTGTTCCAAACATTGAAAAATGTGGCACAGCTTTTCGGCCTGCATCGCTGGTACCTTGTCTTAAACTCCCCAAGCATGCTTTAACAACACACAATTCTTGTTTGGGTGTATGACTGAAGATTGCCTTTTTCTGCTTGTGCAGAAGTGGAGTTTGTTTCTGGGAGTTTGTTATTCCTGGTCACCCAGCGGGGGGATTGTAGGGGCAGGGTGTGTCATGGTTACTGGTGCCAGAAGCAGCTCTGTCCGATTGACCCTCTTCTCTGGACCACTCCCATCAACTGGGTAGATGGAATACACCCTTCCTGCATCATCTAAACAGTGGATCACTCGATAGGGATTAGCCTCCCACACATCCTGTATTTTGTTGCGCCCCTTGACATGGTTCAAGTGGTACACTATGGATCCCACGAGGAGAGGGGCTGCATTACCTTTTGGCTGTTGGCAGAGACTTTGGGCGGCAGCGTTCTCAACATAAGATAAGATATAAGATATTCCTTTAATAATTCCCCTTAGGAGAAATTCACAGTGACCAGCAGTACAGGGGATAGATTAGTGCAGTAAGAGCCTGGCTAAAGTCAATA
>JAOQGG010216454.1:0-16243 GCA_027123015.1 Urophycis regia | reverse complement strand
TATGTACTACTACAGAAGTTGGGTAACAATCCATGCATTATTAGTGGGGTAATTTACGAGATATACACATTGTACCAGACACTCCAATACTAAGCCATTCGGCTGATACCCCTAAACTTGATAAATATTGACTATAGTGCTAAAAAATGCATCTGAGGGGGTATTTGGCTGAATTATTGGTGGAAATTACCTCAGGGTGAATTTTACTCCGAACCATCACTTTAACTTCCAGCCTTGCCTGAAGTGTGGCACACAGGTTGCCAAGCCCCTGGTTGCAAAAGGATCAAGGCCGCGCAATCCACCCAGACACCCCATCAAAGTTGCTGTCCTTATCCCCTCATCTTCCCCGAGCGCTGATCACAGCAGCCCACTGCTCCTATGTACCATAGGATGGGTCAAATGCAGAGACCAAATTCCACCAGCCTGGCTGTGTGGTCATTAATAATAAATAATAATCAGACGTCTGTTTGTTCCCAAGGCCTCAGAACAGCCACAGAAACCCTAGTTCCTCTGTGAACCAAACAGCTCAGCAAAGGCAACCATTATGAGTGCACCCCGGTGTTCAGCATAAAAATGTAAAGGGTATTGCAATACACAAATCACATAAAGGAGGCTCATGCCCAAAGTGTAAGTTCACAAAAGGGTCGGTTGGGTTAATTTTCCAACACACAAGCTTATAGCAGCTGCAAACACAATCAGAACTGCAGTACAACTCAATGCACTGCATGCTGACAACATATCTACATTAGTAGATACTAATGTAAATGAAATGTAATGCCGCATTGACATTCTCTTCTATAGCGTATTCATCTTTATTCTACTGTAATACATCTTACCCTTTTCCTTCTCTGTCGACTCCAGGCTGACCTCTTGAAAGCCTGAAAGCCTAACAAGGTCCATTGCAATTTTTAATTGCCAATTATATCAGCATAGTTGGTAAACACCACTCACAAAAAGGTATGGATATTCGGCTTTCGGGTGAAGTTTCAGGATGAACCTAAAATGCACTAAAACCTTTACAGGTGAACTTAATTGACCATCTCTAAAGGTTTTTAATTGCACATGTCCAATTGTTCAATGTTTCAGTACTTTTTACACCACTTACTGTTCTCTAACAAGGAGCTGAACGGCAAAATTCCCAACAGGTGTTTGATCCATGAATCAACCAATACATTTCCTGGTTCAATTAGAAGTGGTATTTAAACAGTCCTTCATCATGCTATTCACATTTTGATATCATAAGACCAAGACGACACCAAACACTTGATCAACGGTACCTTGCCATTGCAAGGGAAGTGGGCACTCAGCTTAGAGTGTCACAGTGTAATCAGCAGGTTGCAGTGGAGATACAGAGAGACTGGAAGAGTCACAGAAAGGCATAGAAGTGGACGACGTCCTTTGGCCACCTCCCACACTGAGGACTGCTTCATTATGAACAGCGCCCTGTGGAACCGGATGATGAATGCCACTCAACTTCAGGCACATTTAAGGGAGGTGAGCCTTGTACAGGGGTAGCCAACAAGGTGCTCACGAGCACCTGGGTGCCCATAGGGACCACGTGAGTTGCCAAAAGGCATGTTCTACAAATACAGTAGCACTAGTCATCATGGAGAAAAATGTTGATCAATAACATTTGCATTGATGTAGATTTAAAGGCAATGAAAATATTGAATTAAAAAAAATGTAAAAACAATGCTAAAGAAAATTTGGTGTCTCATTTGACTGTGGCGACGGCGAAGTGGCAGAATGTGAAGAGACCTTACCTGTCACACTAGCTTCTATGCTTCTTTCAACTCTTCTGTGCAGAAGAGTTAAAAGAAGCTCTGGGCAAACGGCAGTCATTTTTCAACAGGCCGGTGAAAAAGCACAAAATGCAACTGAAACTTAATTTAGAGCTGCAATTTTTTTTGATAAAGAACAAACAACACTTCGGACAGGGAGGTCTTGAAAGGAGCAATGATGACAATTGCAAACACTATGCTCAAAGATGAGAAGAATGTGAAGAGAGTATCCTTGAAGTAGCGCTCAGGTTCAAAAAGGTTGGTGACCCCTGGTATAGCCAATACAGCACTGCCCTACACTTTGTGAATGGTAAAGTGACAAGCCCATACTACCTGAATAACATCATAAATCCAGTCATTGTGCCCCTGAATGAACAACAGGTCTAATTTCATCTTCATAGATGACAATGCTCCAGCTCATCGAGGTCGCATCGTTAGGCAACGGCTGCTGGAGACTGGGGGTACCTCAAATGGAGTGGCCTGCACTCTCCAGACCGGAATCCCAAAGAAAACCTCTGGATCAGCTGAGTCACAGTGTAGAGTCTCATAACTCTGTACCCCAGAACCTCAATGAAAAAAGCTTCATGCCCTTTAAGAAGAGTGGGATGCGTTTTTTATGCTCAAAATGTTGCTCATGTGGCAGAGTGGCTCCACTCACTCCTAATTTTTCATATTTGGGGTGTACTAAATCATTGTGGCTTTCCACCTCTTTGCCGACTGAGGCTGGGAGTGGGGAAGCGTGGCTGTCAAGCCGGTGCGTAATTGTCCATGCGTTGCGTGGTATCCACTTTCTACGGTAGGCTGTTTCATCTGTTTACTGCCCTTGTGTACCTGTGCCTTTTCTGGCTGGTTGTATGACTCTGCACCTCTGATCTGTTAAAACGGTTAAAACTCGAGTTAAAACTGCATCGGTGGTGCGCCCCTCTTGTGCCGGAGTAAAGAAGCATCCACGTCCTGCCAGTGGCTTATCTGCCGAAGCGGGCCTTTACACCTTTAGGATCTCTACTGCTGTTCTGTCTGGACTGGTTTTATTAGTGCCGGTTGCCAGTTTAATGATTGTTAATTTTTCTTTGTGTGTGTGTGTGTGTGTATATAGACTCCTATAGTGTGTGAGTCCCCACCTCCGTGTTGCATTGCCTAATATTGCTTTTCTTTTTTTCGTTTTGGGACAGGTGCTGCTGGTGCCAGTGGCTGGCTGATTTGGTGGTGGTTGTCCCCCTTCACTTTCCTGTACAGTAGTGCACCTGGGTGTCAACAATGTGGTTTTTCACGTGTGGTGTAGCATAAGGAACCCTTCCCCTTTTCCCCGTCAGCAAGTCATCTCGCCCGGTGAGCCCTCAATCTCCTGTATCCCTGCACTTTAAAGGCAATAGGCCTACAGCAACATTTTTAATGAAAATTCGGATTGTGCAATATTGTGTGGATTGTGAGTCATATTGACAACCTGTGCTAAAATATGTTAAGAGAACCAGTTTGTGAACAATAAATGTATCTTTTTGGGATCGCGTCAAGTGCCTGTGTCTTTCGAACCTGTGTCCTGTAGTTGACCGTCGATTACTTGTCATACTAATTCCTTGGGGCGAAATTCCCCTAGGTGGCGTTGTCGGGTTTTCATTTTTCATTATAAATTAGATAAATCTCGTAGCCTTGCCACACGTAGTAGAGAATAACTGGGTACAATGTTAAAATAAATAAATAAATTCATTCTTTGCTACGGCAGTTGCGTACGTCATCGCATGACGTACGATGTGTACGTAATGTGAGTGTGTAATGTGTATTGTATGTATGAGCCCTGACCCTCTGTGTTCATCGGACACTAGTATTGTATCAATACACCAGTTTGGTGGGCGGCCTTGTGAACGCCACAGAGTGAGAGGTCTCTCCTAATGCTTCTGTTACCTCGGCTAGCAAATAAAGAGGAAGATCAAAAAGATTCCTATATTTTCCTTCCTAAGATTCTGATTCCATTGTATATTGCAGTTACTTTGGAGATACACAACACACATAATATATATAAAGCTACAGGTAGCAACCCCAAAATGGTCTTTGGCCCACACCCTCAAAAGGACATTCATGTCATGTCAAGTCAACTTTATTGTCAGTTTTCATGAATGTACAGGACATACCGGTACAGAAAAATATGAAATGCCATTTCCCTCGATCCCTGGTGTGAGATATGCATGCAAATATAAATATATAAAATAATTATACAAAAAAACTAAATAAGAGTCGCGAATATATACAAACAATATAAACAGTATAAACAATATGAGGTGTAAGGTGCACTATATACAGTATGAGCAGTATGGACAGTGTATTAACAGTGTATAAACGGTGTAGATAGTTATATAAACAGTATGGAATGTTATATAACAGTTATAAACAGTATGAACAGTTATATAACAGTTATAAACAGTATGGACAGTGTTCTTATAAAGTGGCTGTGCATGGTGGTGGGGGATGGTGGGGCTGTGCATGGTGGTGAGCAGGTGTGTGGTAGTGGATGGGTGGGGGTCAAAGTCCAGGCTCTTGGGGAGAGGGGTTGTGTGCAGGTGTCCAGGGGTGAATGGGTGGGGGTCAATGTCAATGTCCATCGTTTGTGCGGGCAGAGGGCAGAGAAAGAAGGGGGGTCAGTGCTGGGTGGGAGTTCAGCATCCTGACCGCCTGGTGGATGAAGCTGTCCTTCAGTCTGCTGGTCCTTGCCTTGAGACTCCTCATCCTCCTCCCAGAGGGCAGGAGGTTGAAGAGGCAGTGAGAGGGGTGGGTGGAGTCACCAGCAATGCTGAGTGCTTTGCGGGACAGGCGTGTATTGTAGATGTCCTGGAGGGAGGGGAGGGGGACACCGATGATCTTCTCAGCTGCTCTCACTATGCGCTGCAGGGTCTTCCTACAGGATGCAGTGCAGCCGCCTTACCACAAAGTGATGCAGCTGGTCAGGATGCTCTTGGTGGTTCCCCGGTAGGGTAGGACTACATGATGGGGGCAGGTGCTCCTGCTCTCTGAAGTTTGCAGAGAAAGTAGAGGCGCTGCTGCGCTTTGCCGGCCAGTGATGCAGTGTTGCAGCTCCAGCAGAGGTCCTCAGTGAGATGCACCCCCAGGAACTTGGTGCTGCTCACTCTCTCCACAGCAGCACCGTTGATGCAGCACCAGTCCCAATGATACATCAAAAGTTGATCCCTGCTCCCATGTAGAAGATATCCCTGAGTGTGTGTGGTGGTGGTGGCTGGCTTAACCTGTGCACATGATTCCTGAGTGAAACATGTATGCAGACTCACCCAGTCCCAGAGCCCAATCAGTCTCCCAGTCCCCCTTCAGACCCCAACGTGTGAGCAGAGCTACCATCCAACATTCCCGGCCCCCTAGGAAAAAGGATACCGGCAGTCTGTGGTGAGGGAGACCTGGATACAGAACAGTGGTTAGCTGAACGACCATCCGCAGATGCAGCTGTTTCAGGTTCTGATGGAGTGCAAGGACCACTATTCTCTCAACAAGGAAGAGGTGAGCCTAACACACATGGTCCTCCACACTTGACATGGAGAGTGGGTACTGACAGGTCAAAGTCAAAGTCAAAAGCCTTTATTGTCATTATATGACGGTGCATACAACGAAATTGGGAGCGCTGCTCCACTTGGTGTATCTCCCCACAAAGTCGGGCTTCTATGTGATCTGTGGTAGTCTAGTTTCTTCAGCTTTGCACTGTGGAACACCCCTGCCACGTTCAACCATCTGAAGGACAGGATGCTGGCCTGGCATTCTTCCCTGACAAGTGTCACTTTTCAAGACGGGAGGTGATATTTTGGGTTTGGGGGTGAAGGTGTCTTCTACCGAAGACACTGACTTGGCCTGTACAGAGGATTGTCAACAGACATTCATCTCAGAGGCACTATTTACAGCCCCTATCGTGGAAGCACCCTACCCCATTTTACCATTTGTGGTAGACTTCCCGACAGCCCTGCAGGGGGCCAGGAGATTGAGTATGCCAGGAGGCTCCAGACGAGGGGTGGGACCTTCAGGCTGGAAAGCTGGTATGGGTTTACAGCTCCCACAGAAATAAGGGCTGGTGTCCGAAGTTGGACTGCCATTGGGTTGGTCCTTGTAGTGTTAGAGAGGATGTGGGAGGTGGTTAACAGGGTTCAGCTGCCGCGTAGAGGCAGAAAAGCAGCACTGAACAGGGACAGGCTGGCCCCGTAGAGAAGACAGAGAGAGACCCTGCCTCTCAAGACAGGTTGCTTTGCAGCAGCTGCAGAGGTGGGCCAAGCCCATTTGAAGACTTTGTTTTCGCTCTTGAGGATGATGACTTTCTTGAGGGGGTGCATTGTAAAAGTTCTAGATTGTGTTGCCCTAGTTGCATTATGTTATGTGTTAATGTTGTGATTGGGTGCATGGCAGAGGGACGGGCCTTGGGGAGGTTAGATACAATGAATGCTGAGCTCCATAAGAGGAGATGGGGAGGGAGATATGTTGAAGAGCAAATCGAATAGTGCAAGGTCGACATAGCCCATAGCCTACAGTAACCTGTGTTACAGAGTGAATAAAGAGGTTCTACCCAAACAACCTGTGTGGTGCTTGTATGACTAAAAGCAAGGTTGCTACAATATCTTAACATGTAAAAGAATGCAAGGGCAAAGGGAGAAAATAGATGTACAATATATACTCAAGAAGATGCAAATGTAGGCGTATTGCACAGATGAAATTGTGACATTGGATATTGCATATGAACTAATAGGGGATAACACAGATTTAATACTTCACAAATATCTCTATGAATTAAAAGATCTAAAGTATCACACTTCTTATGTGGGAGTGTGTGTGTATGTGTGTGTGTGTGTGTGTGTGTGTGTGTGTGTGTGTGTGTGTATTTGTTTACACATGCCACATGCTTAGAGCTGGTTCAGTCAGGCTAGTCAATGGAATACAGACACATACTGTTTATGCTGATCAAGCTGCCTGGGAGGTGAGGGGTCAACCATCCAGACATGTATACATTGCTCAGCTACGGCATGAAGAGAGTATCAGAAGATTATCTGGTTGCTAACGACAAATTGGAATTTCACCATAATTAAAGAACGTGGATACCAATTTCATATAAATGATGTACAGCAAAGGTCAAGGTATGACATTGTTAGAGTTTTGATGACCAGAGTAGAATTCACTAAATACAATACACTTGAGTTGAATTAGTATACAATATAATACACTCAGACGGCAACATAATACATTTTTGGTGTTGTCTCTTGGAATAGTGTTGCTATGGAGTTGTTGTAGGATGATGGACACCCTGAGAGTCTATCTGTTGATAGAGTCCCATTCACATCTGAGTTTAGGTTTCGATTCATCATCAGATCACCCCTTCTCTTCTCATTGAATACAGTCTTGTCTTTCTGACAGTTCCTGTTTGATGCACAACAACACATCAACTTTGCGCGACCAATTATAGTGATGAACCAGATGTCATCAGAACTTCAACACAAACTGTTCTAATAATAAAAGAAGGAAAATAAGTACAACTTTATAGCCCTTAAAAAAGTCCTACATGATAAGATACAAAGATAATATCAAAATAATATTAATTAAACAGAATACAAAACAGAATGAACAACACTTTTTGTCGCCTGGCTGTGAAGCACTTGATAGTGTAAATGATAGTGATGAAAAATGCACCAGCTTATGGAGAGTGCTATCAGTGATAGGCCTGTGTCTTTACAGGAAGGTGCAGTATAAAAAACAACACAACATCATTTGTCCTATTTAGTTACAAAGAGTATAACTGATAGTGTAAATGTAAAGTAGATTTTGTCAGTCAGATAATAAGAATATTTAAGTGATAACCTGATATCTGTCTTTGGCCATTGTTGGGAGAAATCTCATCGATACTTTGAGGGACAGCCGTGTGTAACTGTAACTGAAAAAGATGCACACTGCAGCCTGACAGCAGCTGCTCAAAAGAGGAAGATAAAAACATCCAGTATTCTGCAGAAATTTGTATTTTTTTCACATTATATTAATCCACTAAATAAGGTGCATTGTGGGCAGCCTCAGGTGTGGTCTCTCTGCTCTGCACTTGGGCCAAGGTCAGCATCTCTTTGAATTCATTATTGTGTAATTTGCTAGCTACAAGTGTAAAAAACAGGTAAAGAAATACATGACGAATGGAGCTCAGGTGTGGATGTTACGCACATCGACTCACACAGATATACAGAATAACACAGACTAAACTGTCTTTCCATTGTGTGCATTGGTGAAAACTATCACATACTGAAAACTACAGACAAGGGCTGACTAGTACCAACAGTGCAGGACACACCACAGAAGGCCCACGGACCCTCACCAACAGCCAAACATTGTCTGACAGTTACAGCCTTACAAGTGTGGGCCTTACAAGCCATGCCTAATCTGATTGTGAGTTCACAAATGTGAGGAGAATTCATCCGCTTTTCAGGTGAACTTTAGGAACCTAACCTCGTACCGCCATAGCTGAGCAGACAGAAAAAGCTTTCCAATTCAGCTGATAATATGTCTTAAATTAAATGATTTCGACTTTAAAAGAGTGCAGCAGGTGAATAGAGTGCACATTTTGAGGAAATGCCACCACCAATAGCCTTAGCCTTTCCTGATTTACAGTATTTTTTGTCCTTTATGACATAAAACATGTTTGAGGCTTTGCTCATTGGACTAGGCGACTGAGAATGAGGCTCTCTATAACATAACAGCTCAACCCTGTTTAGTCTGATTTGCTTTTCTTTGATTCTTCATAACTTTTGAATGATTGGTCATAGAAAGTGGTTGATTGACTCTGCTGAGGGAGAGTTTGACTGATTATAGATTAATTCATTCCCTCTTTCCGGATTGGCTGATCTTTGAACTTTCCCATCATGACCTTTGACTTGTTTGTTGTAAACAGTTGCAGGTTCGCTCTTTGGACTCAGCAGGGGCTCTTCTATCAGTTGACTTTTCCTACTAAGCCCCACCCCCTTTTCTGATGAGTCAATCTTTGAGCCTTCACAACGTTAAATTGTTTGTCACTTCACTTGGACTTGTCATTGCCTGAAAGCTTAAAGACACACAGCGAGTGGCTGTGCATGGTGGTAGGGGATGGTGGGGCTGTGCATGGTGGTGAGCAGGTGTGTGGTAGTGGATGGGTGGGGGTCAAAGTCCAGGCTCTTGGGGAGAGGGGTTGTGTGCAGGTGTCCAGGGGTGAATGGGTGGGGGTCAATGTCAATGTCCATCGTTTGTGCGGGCAGAGGGCAGAGAAAGAAGGGGGGTCAGTGCTGGGTGGGAGTTCAGCATCCTGACCGCCTGGTGGATGAAGCTGTCCTTCAGTCTGCTGGTCCTTGCCTTGAGACTCCTCATCCTCCTCCCAGAGGGCAGGAGGTTGAAGAGGCAGTGAGAGGGGAAGAAGCTGTACTTGTGTCTGGTTGTTTTGGCGTACAGTGTTCTGTAACACCTACCAGAGGGGAGGAGTTGGAACAGGTTGTGTCCAGGGTGTGATGGATCTGCAGTGATGTTTCCTGCATGTTCCCTGACTCTGGACATGTATAGGTCCTGAACGGAGGGCAGGTTGGCACCGATGATTTTTTTCTGCAGTCCTGACTGTTCGTTGTAGTCTGTTCCTGTCTGTTCCTGATAAGTGGATGATCCAAACCAGACAGTGATGGAGGTGCAGAGAACAGACTGGATTATTGCAGTATAGAACGGGATCAGCAGCTCCTGAGGCAGGTTGAACTTCCTGAGCTGGCAAAGGAAGTACATCCTCTGCTGGGCCTTTTTGATGATTGCGTCTATGTTGGGTGTCTACTTTAGGTCCTGGGAGATTGTAATCCTGAAATCCTCTGCCATCTCCACAGTTTTGAGCTTGTTCAGCTCCAGGTTGTTCTGACCACACCAGCTGTTTAGAGGGCCAGCTGTTCACCCTCCCATCTGTATGCAGACTCGTCACCGTCCCAGATGAGGCCGATGACCGTTGTGTCGTCTGCAAACTTCAGGAGTTTAACAGACGGGTCTCCTGAGTTGCAGTCATTGGTGTAGAGGGAGAAGAGCAGAGGGCAGAGCAAACATCCCTGGGGGGCACCAGTGCTGATGGTCAGGGAGCTGGATATGATTTTCCCCAGCCTCACCTGCTGCCTCCTGTCTGTCAGGAAGTTAGTGATCCATTGACAGGTGGGGGCTGGCACAGTGAGCTGAGAGAGTTTGGAGTGGAGGATGTCTGGGACGATGGTGTTGAACGCTGGACTGAAGTCCACAAACAGGACCCTTCCGTATGTCCCTGGTGAGTTGAGGTGTTGGAGGATGTAGTGCAGTCCCATGTTGACTGCATCATCCACTGACTTGTTTGCCCGGTAGGCGTACTGCAGGGGGTCCAGCAGGGGGCCTGTGATGTGCTTCAGGTGGGTCAACACCAGCCTCTTGAAGGATTTCATGACCACAGACATCAGGGCGATGGGCCTGTAGTCATTTATGAAAAAAGGGAGGGTGGTTGGCAGGGGGCCAGGTAAAGCGTAAAAGAGAGTCTTGCCCTTGTATGGGCGTTGCATTATTTTGAAGTTTATGTCGAGTGCAGTGCTCCTCTGGTGGTCTATACAGATCATAACCCGATAACTTTTCTTCATTCTTTGTGCTGTCCGAACCGTAGACTGATGCGATGGCTTTTGTTTTTGCAAGCCTACTGTTTGGATATCTGCCACATTAAGGGCTCAGAAAATATTGTGGCTGATGCTCTGTCAAGAGCGCCTTGTTCTTGAAAGATTTATTCATTGTGATCTTCCTGGTCTCCCCTTCCTTTTTCCATTTTCCACTCTTAAGGTTGCTTCTCCAGGCGCTCCAGGGGTACATGGGTTGCAGTGTGGAGAAGGGCTAGCTGATATGGCAGAGGGTCACTGCAGATGTTGTGAGTATGGGTTTCAGTATGTAACAGGGTTATGAGACCAGAGGAAGAAATTGGTCAAAGGTAAATTATATGGTTGAACAGAGCAATTTCTGAATGATAAAGTATAATCCTGTATTGCTGGAAAAAAAAAATATTGGTTGATTATTGTACTGTTGTCATGGTGTCTGTCTGGGTTTCTAGATGGGAACCCCAGTTTGTTTTAAGAGGGGGGGTGTGACGATCCCTCCACCCAGGCACTAGGTGTCAATGTTTCTTTTGAGTTGTGTTTTGCAGGTGCTGAGTGGAAGGTCAGCTGCATGAGTAACACCTGGGCCAGTGTGCCCTGCCTATAAAGACCTTCCTCATTCTGCAAACGCTGGCTGGGGGGGAACTGATTCTTGCTCACTGGCAGGCCTGATAGCAGCACTTTCTCTTTGTTAGTTTCAATCTGCACATACATTATCACACATCCATACATGCTTTCATTACTGATACTGATCTTGACACGTTTGCCTTGGTTGAGTTATGAAATAAATACAGCTTGCTAGTAGCCAGCTCGTCTTTGTTCTCCCTACTTTGGCACAGCCTTGGAGCCGGGTTGTGACACCTGCTGGGGTATGATTGCATTGTATGCTGAGCTGAAGTCGATGAACAGCATTCTGACATATGAGTCTTTGGTATCCAGGTGGGTGAGGGAAGAGTGGAGGGCAGAGGAGATGGCATCATCTGTCGAACGGTTGGACTGATATGCGAACTGGAAAGGTTCCAGGGTGGGGGAGGGAGGGCAGATTTGATGTGGTGCATGACTAGCCACTCGAAGCACTTCATGGGGATGGGAGTGAGTGCGACTGGGCGGTAGTCATTGTGGCAGGAGGGAGACGACTTTTTCGGCAACTTTTTAAAGCTCTCATCACCTATCCCCCTCCTACCTGTCAGATCTCCTCATCCCCAATGGACCCTCCCAAGCCCTCCAATCGTCCTCCACACACTGATCGCTAAACATTCAATACTCAAAACCTTCAGCGACAGCGCCTTCTCCTCAGCAGCACCCCGACTCTGGAACTCACTCTCCCAATCTGTCCATGACACCTCCTCTCTTCCCACATTCAAATACCTCTTCTCACAAGCCTACCACCTCCCCTATCCATAACCCTAACAATCCCTTCCCTTGCCCTCTCCCCTCCTCATACCCCGCCACTCTCCCCTGCATCTCGGCCCATTGGACTGCTATTGCTCCTGTCCTGTCCTCATGTCTTGTCTTGTGTATGTATGTACCTCTGTATTTATGTATATATGCGGTACTGTCGTCTTTCTTTGTTCTTTGTTTCATTTTGCAAGCGATTTTAGGTCTCTGAAAAGCGCTATACAAATAAAATGAATTATTATTATTGTTATATTTATATTTTGCATGTGTGTCTAGCACCGGGGATCGAGGGAAACAGCATTTCAGTTTTTGTGTACGTCCTGTACATTCATGAAAACTGACAAAAAAGTTTACTTGACTTGACCTGACTCCTCCGATTAAAAGCTCTGTAAAACTTTCGGGTTCAGTGAAAAACGGTGAAAGAGTTTGAGCAGTGGATAGAAGGAGGTTTAAAAGTTCTTCCCTGCTGAAAGTGATCAGGGAAAGAGAGCTGGGAACAAAACAAATAAATAAAAACAGAGAAAGTACTAGAGAGCACAGAACTCTGAAGAAGTCTGCGGCACAATCTTGGGTCAGATTTTGGATGGCAGTGTAGAAGTGCACCATTATCGTCTTTGGCAGGTTGAACTTCTTTAGCTACCACAGGACGTACATCCTCTGTTGGGCTTTTTTGGTGAGGATGGGATCTGAATCTAATGTTCAGATCCCATTTTAGTTCCTGGGTGATGATGGTGCCCAGGAAGCAGCAGGACTCCACAAAGTCAACTGGGGAGCCATATAGGATGACAGGGGAGGGCTAGGGTCACTGTCTTTTGAGCGAAGTTCTTTCAATGAAATTCAAGGTTATTCTGGCTGCACCAGGCCACTAGTTAGTCAGTCTCCCACCTGTAGATGGACCCAACCCTACCAGAGAGTCCAATGAGCTTGGTGTCGTCTGTGAACTTCAGGGGATTGACAGGCTGGTGACTGGTATCTGAGAAGCTGTTAACTGTGTTGCCAAGTTTATAAGGTCAGTGTGTTCTGATTTTCCATTCTTATCCATCTAAGAAGCAACACCGTAACGCACACTCTGAAAACAAATACATATTTTGGCCACAAATACCAGAATAAATTGTAAGATATATGTTATATGCAGGCATAATTGTCAAGTTTCCATAACAATAATAATGAAGATAGGAAGCTGGTTAGTTGAAGCAGCACAAGTGATCCTTGAGGCATAATCCTTCTTGATTTGCATTGCAGCAGTTTATTTTCAATGTCACCTACTTATCAAGGCATTGTGATTATTTGGACCACACAATTTCAAGTCTGATTATTTATGGTTAGCCTTGTTGGAGTTCCTAGCCACTGGAGAGTGGGGTTCACCATTGCTGCAGTCTTGTGTTTGTTCATGTTATTTTCATTTATCTGTTTGTCTTGCCAATGCATTGGAGTTTGTAGGGACATGTAATACATTGATTGAACTCTAATGTATATGATTTTTATTGTCTTTGTGTTACTATGCTACAAAAACATCAATTGCATTGTCACATGACACTATGGTCCAGACCAGCCCTACATCCTGTGTGGAATATGTTGACCTGCAAGTCATCACTGGAGTGCCATATATTGCCTCATCTAGTCTAGAAACTCAGTGAAACTATAAACCCAATGTTGTTGTTTAGTATAAACTTATATGGACTTGATTTTGTGAAAGCAGCGGTTGCTTGACAAAGGAGGTTGATTGACTATCGTGGCCGGAGGCAATCAGGGTAATATTACGTCTTCTTTGACATTTGAATGTGAATCCTTTACAAGCTCCTTCAAATGTTTAACAACAGTATTCATAACATAGCAAACCAAACACGTTCAAGATTTTGAATGTATTTTATTCTTTCAAAACTATAACTAATAACTAGAACTGCAAAATAATAAAGACATGCAATAGTCAACAGAATCACAAAGCCTGAATTGCTTATGGTTTACAAGTCACAAATATGTTCTCTAATTCAATCTCAATAACCCTTTAGTGGGGATAATCCACTTATCTTAATTATTAATGTTAATTCTATTCAGCTGAACTGATAATGTACAATATGAGTATTTAAAAGTCTTACATTTTATAAAGTGAATCACAAACATGCAGGGATAGAAAATCCCTAGCGGAGACCTTTTGGTTTGCTCTTTGATGTGGTGATGGATGGGGGTTTGCCCCCTGGGAGACAGATGGCAGAGGAATTTCAGGATATGTTAACATAATGCAATTAAATGTGTTTCCTTCCCATTGTTCTTCTGGCCCACTCCCAACCATTTCAGGGCCAGACAATCACACCTTTCACACTGAAGACAGACGTGGGGGTAAAAGGGGAAGTGTATGTGGAAATGATTGTGTTACTTTACAATATAACTTTCATATCATGTTTGGTATCATTTTGATTAACTCTGTAAGTGTAGTAAAAGTGTCTCAGTCTCATAGGGAAATCATGTGGTTATCATCTAAAACCCAGAGGTTAGGATTCTCAATGCATATGAAATCAGGTAACGCCCAGTCAGCTCCGCTGAAGATGACACACCTTTTGGGGCCCTGGGAACCAACAGCAAATGGTCTTAGACAAATGAATACTCAGCATGTGGTCTCCTAAACAATGCCTTCGGATAACTGAGAAAACAGTATATAGGGACATCATGGACACTGCTCTTGGAAGATATCTGTAGTCAAAACTTCCCACGCGTCATGTGTGTAGCCACATTCCTACAATCCAGGTAACTTAATTCTCTGATTATTGTCATGTATTCTTTGTATGTATGTTTGTATGTCCAGTAAACTTTTATAGGGTTTTCAATATTCATTCCACACTGCTTTGTATTTTTTTGATTGGTTAGTTACTTGTTTCTGTGTAATAAATTGTTATTCTTCTTAATATTATTGTTTAATTATTAATGTATTCATTGAAAAATCCTAGTCCAACCAAATTTGGGTCCAAATAGAACCCTTAGATGTTCCACTATGGGCATAATTATGTAACGAGCAGTGACGACAGTAGAAATAGCTTGTCGGGGAGAACTGAGGTAGTACGGGTGGATACGTAGGCTGATAATTGTGATCATTTGAGTCTATCTGGTCTCATTGATGGCTGTGAGGGATAATTATAAGGTAGGATTCAGTAGCTGAATAATAGTAGTCTACAACACAATCCGGTAGGGGGTGAATGGAACCTAGGACTCGGTAGAAGAATGATAGTACTCTACCTAAGATCCAGTAGGGGGTGAATGGAACCTAGGACTCGGTAGAAGAATGATAGTACTCTACCTAAGATCCAGTAGGGGCCGTCAGGGGGGAGACTGATACTCATGTTCATTTGTGTTTATCCAGTTTCATTCAGGACTGATAAGGATACTCATAAGTAACCCACCCAGGCCTCGGTAGAGGAATGAGAGGACTCTGTTTGGGATCTGGTAAGAGATGAATGGAGGGGCCGCGATGGGCCGAGTGAACATGTAAGTTGATGATTGTGTTCACTCGTGTTTATCCGGTCTCATGGATGGCTGCTACGAGTAATTATGAGTAATCGCCCTAGGACTCGGTAAACAAATAAGAGTAGTCTACCTAAGATCCGGTAGGGATGACGGGGCAAAGTATTCATCTATGCGGGGGGATTAATTCCTTGTGAGGAAAACCGGTCGTAGTTAGTGTTCTAACTGCACACAGTGGTTGTGTGGCAATATATGGAGTCAGATTAAGGTATGTTTAATTGTTTTGTTTTAATTCTAGTCGCCACCAGAATCCCGTCAATCCGTCAACTCCTTTCTGTCCTTGGTTGGGAAATCCTACAAACTTTCTGTGGCAAATCCAATGGGTTGCTTAAATCCATGGCTCTGGCTTATTCAATATTGCAAACATATGATCTAATTGGCTACGTGAAACCTGCCTTCTGATCGGTGGATACATTTGTGGAATTTATCAGTTGTCGCAAGAAGACAAAAAGATTTGTGTCTCAACAGCAGTTTGTGTCCACATAATGAGATGGACATTTGTGCAAAAGCAGATCTGCAACTCACAACAAAGATTTTGCAGTTGTAAGACAAGACAATGTGCATTTCTGGAAATATATTTGGAGA
Source organism: Urophycis regia (assembly GCA_027123015.1). Taxonomy (NCBI): domain Eukaryota; kingdom Metazoa; phylum Chordata; class Actinopteri; order Gadiformes; family Phycidae; genus Urophycis; species Urophycis regia. Next base: position 357 of record JAOQGG010216454.1, on the reverse strand, counting down.
TGTGAATATAATTTTCTGTTCACAAATCTTAACTTAAAAGTGTAAAGTAAAACATTCTGAAAAATGTTTCTACATGTGTGGATTTTTAATACATGTAAGCAGTAATTAAACTAAATTCACTCCACATTAAATGTGGAGTGAAATCTGGAGTTCACACGGAGTGAAAATGTGATTTTGCAGAGCTGTTAACATTTTTAACAGTTCTGCAAAGTGGTACTTAAACTGACTTGCAATAAATTGTTTACTCATTAAGGGTTCTTCGTTGATACAGGTTTTCAAAAGTACCAGATACAGAGTATATCAGTCACTGCCAATACAATACAACTCAATTGAAAATGTAATTAGTGCACGGGGCAA
>JAOQGG010215972.1:0-10740 GCA_027123015.1 Urophycis regia | reverse complement strand
ACACACACACACACACACACACACACACACATAGCTTACATTTAACCTGTATAAACAGAAAAACATTCACAAATACATATTTATCTACTTTCCTTTCAAAGTCCATATGGGAAAACTAGTAAATCAGCTGTAAAACAACACATTCCCATTCCAATGTTGTATTTGAATTTCATTTTGATTACAGTCCTGAAGGAAAATGCTAAGTTACATTTTCACTAGTGTGGAGGGTAAAAAACGAGAAAACATTTACTTTAAGCCAATACATATACATACAATAACTCAGTATATTATAACTTTATTAGCTTTTTCATGTATATTTTTGATATATTTGCTTTTTCATTTGTCCACAAGGTCCTGAATGTGGGTTTGCCAATATTGCATATTTTGTTTACTTGTGTTATACATAGGGAAATGTACTGCTGTTTTGTAATTTAGCATCAGACCTTACCAATAGTGATTCTCGATTGGTAGGAATAACTGCACTTGGATTATTGTCACTATAATTAGGCTACATTGACTTCAAAAATACAACAGCCTTACTTCAACATTGTTTTCTTACAGTAAGATCTGCTTTGTAATAGTTTGTGGTATCTGCTATTTTGAGAACATGCTACTTTTAAGGAATTTATTTTGTATTGTTGCTTCATGGTAAAGTTGAAATTTACTGATTAAAAACCAGCTGAACGGGATCTGAACGGGGTCATTTTCTTCTGTGTTTCTTCTAAGAAGCTATGTTACTTTGTTCACTCTCTACTTGTTGCAGTTCTCTGTTCACAATTTCTCCATCGAGTATAACGCCAACAACTCGAACAACATATTCACCAACGGGGACACCGTGAGAGGGCGAATAATTCTGCAGGTTTCAAAGAAAATGCACATCTGGTCTCTGATTTTTAGAGCAAAGGGGAAAGCCAATGTTCGCTGGCTTGAACTGTATGTCTGATAGATAGCTTTGACATAAATAATCTCGGATTATTTGACTGATGGCGATGTTCCATGTTAACGTTGACATCTAGCCTCTATATGAGAGGTCCTAATGTTAACAGAGATTCCATCACTTTCATCTGGACCTAATTTAGATCCTATGACTCAAAATTTAAATGGTAGTGTGTACCAAGATTAATGTGTATATGATCTGTGTTTCATAATTAGTACTTTCTGGTTGATTTAAAGCACAAACATTGAATTAATTCGGTGGTAAACATTTTAAATTTTTAAGAAGTGATCTTTCCAGTGTTACCTGTTACTTAAGACACTATTGGTGAAGTTGAAGTTCATCAAAGGGTTTTGAAATGCTTACTTTTCATATTGTAATAGAGTAGCCTAATACAAAGATCTAGGTAAGAAAATGCATTAGTCATATCTTGACTTGTGTAGTGTACACATTAGAGGGGAAGAAGTGAAACTGTTAAACAAGTTAGTACACCAGATTGTGCTTACATTCAAAATGGTTCTTGTTTTATTACTATAATAATGGATTCTTGTTAGCAGAATGTCTAATCTTATCTTTATTCCTCAGCATCCTACACATTTTGATGGTCCCCCGCACCCAGGATCATATCTACAGGGTGGATCCTATAAATGCCCCTGCTGCTTGTACCATTGCAATCAATTGCACCAGATACAGCTCCACATGGAAAATCACATGAAGCTTGCAGTGCATCATAAAGGTAGGGTGTAATGGGATGGACAATGAGTGTGTGGCATATGCATCAAGGCAGGGTGCGATTTGTAAGGAGGCTTAATTGTTTTTTATCAACATTTATCCCCCCCCCATCATCATTCATGACAGGAAGTGATGTGATTAATGAACAGTTAGTACAAGTAGACTATTCTAAAATCCAAGAGGACTGTCATGTGTGCGTAACCCCTACCTTTGACCTTGATCGCGCACTTCAGAATGCAGCCATAGCTTTATAATAAACAAGCACAAGTGGCTTTTAACTGGAGGAACTAGCCAAACTAGTAACAGAAAACATTAAAAATCTTCATATTTTTAGAACCTCCAAAATGAATTGATGTAGGCTAACTACTAGGCTAATAGCTTAGGATGAAGGACAAAGGAAAGTGAATACCTCGGTAGTAGGTGTAATAAAAGCAGGCTAATAACCCAGCTTGCGTTTATGCTTAAACAACTGGACTATCTTTTTTGTTTACAGGACTTTTCATCTGCAAATGCAGTTTCCCTTGCAGGACGTCCTCACATTTTCATTGTGTTGATTGTAACACAACTATCATCCGGAAAGACCAATTTAAACAACATTTAAGAGATCATCTGTCCGCACCTGCCCCCTCCTCACAGCCTCCAGCCACCATTGCTGCTGCCCCCTCTTCGCAGCTTCAGGTAGCCTCCACTGCTGTGCCCTCCTTACAGCCTCCAGCCACCATTGCTGCTGCCCCCTCCTCGCAGACTCAGGTAGCCTCCACTGCTGCTGTGCCCTTGTTGCAGCCTCCGTCCTCCGCACCTGCCCCCTCCTTGCAGCCACCAGCCTCCACTGCTGCCGCGCCCTTCTCACAGCCTCCACCTCCATCGATTAGGCACAGGGTTAGAGCGACAGTGGTGTGTCCACAATGTAGACAGACCTTAAACAGGCGAAACTTGCGAGTTCACATCCTGAGACGCCATAGACTAATCAAGACCGACATAACTGCTCAACATCATCTTAGATCCGAATGCATTGATTTTAAAAATTGTATTTTTGCAGTTGCAAAATCATTTGCATTGCCCTGCCCACCATTACATGTCTTAAAACGGACTCAGGGGCACAACCAGAGAACATGCTGCGAGGCTGAGGAGTGCAAAATAAACATGGAATGTGCTGAGCGTTCGAATTTGTTAACGTTGAATGTGCACACTTAAAGTCACTCTCCTACTGTCCTCCTGCCAAGCAGATGGAGCCTCCTCTTTCAGAGGAAGTGCTGCAGAGGATGACAGAGGAGAAATGGTTTGGGCAGTCCAACAAAGATCTGTGTCTGGCACGGCAGAGGGCTGCTGTTGCGGCTGGGACTCCCCTCTCGTATTTAGTGACCGTCTCCGGTCCTCCAGCCAAAAGATACATTTCTGTTTTGGAGCAAACTGTCAGCTATTATAGCAGGCTTGGTCGGGTCATGGTCAGTTTCAACACTAAAAAAATAACCAACCCTAACCACTCCGCCTTCCCATGACGACAAAGACGAAGAGTTTTTAGGAGAGTAGTGTAAGAATCCTGTTGGTTCCCATTTTGGTTGCATTTGTTTGTTTGTTTTTGTATTTTATATGTAACGAATTAAACTCACCGTTACATGATCTTTGTTATCAAATGTGTAATATCATTTGTATAATAGTGTAACGTCCTGGATGTGTTTGAAGTGTGTAGTGTAAGTTCTTGTATAATGTGCCCATGGTGCGTTAATGCTTTGTGTGCATTGCATTGTCTCTTGCCTATGTCCTTGCTCTCTGTTAACTGCTGACAGCTCCTGTAGAGTGATGTCAGGCGTTGCAGGGGGTTGGCAGAGTAGCCAGGGACGCCTGGGTATCGATAAAAAGTTAGTTTTGTTGTCTCTTGGGTGTTTGCGGTTTAAGGATAACACGACAGCAATTTCGGCGTCCAACTCTTTCTGCACAGGAGTGACATAAAATCGAGAAAGTAGTAAATCGATATGTGTTCGTGAAAACTTGATACACCTTGATTTAACATAAAATATTTCACTACTTCACAATGAATGATTTGAGGAGTTCCCATTTATTATTTCTAATGAAACGTAAGAGACCACTAAAATCGGCGTAATCATGTTTTAAAAAAATCCTCTTTTGTTGTGGCCAGGCTTCATGTAAAAATACTCTTTTGTTCAGGTTTGACCATAAAACGATTTAACGCAAAGAAATCCCAAAATGCACTGGTACCGGTCGGGCGCAAGCAAATCCCAGAATGCACTTGATGTGATGTGGGCGAGGCGTTATGTCACGCCCCGCCTTCCCGCGGGCCGCAGCGAGACGTACTTGGAGAACTCATGCTGCCTCCAGTGTCAGGACCGGAAATAACAAACTTTTTATGTGTCTCATAAAGGATTCCTGTGTAGGCCTATTAATATATTGCGACTAAACTTTACTCACCGCCTTATGCACGCAAATTACCGAATGTTACTAACGTGGATGGGTTGTAATTTTTTACGCTAACAGTGGCTTAACGGTTGACTGACGCTCAGGTTATTTGTTGTCTAAATGAAATGATATGAGGATTTAAAGTTTTTCTATCCTTCATTTTATTTGTTTTATACCTTTACCAATTGAAATACATATATTTTAACTGCACGTTTTCTGTGTTATGTAGCTGCATCGTTCAATCTATGAAGAGGGTAGAGGGTTTAAAGTGGAACGCTGCACAGCTTGTTGTAAGCTGTTCCATTGCCCCCTTTGCCCCAAATACAAACCCAGCCAACGAGCCAAGCTTCAGCAGCACCTCAATGTCCATGTTAAAAATGCTATTATATTCAAAGGTATGGCTTTATGTGTGTCTGTGTGTTTGTGTACTCTCACATCGTGTTATTGGCTAATTTTAACCTCTCTTTACTTGCTCTTAGACAAGAAGATCTGCAAGTGCAATTTGAACTGCAGAAATGCAGGGCACTTTCATTGCCCCATATGCAGCAAATCTATTGTAAGAAGAGCAGACATGGAGAAACACCTGAAGGCTTGCCAAGGTGCTACAGAAGCTGCTGCCCCATCCAAACAAAATGACGACTGCCACACCCTCTCCCTGTCTTTCACCATCCACCATTCCACCTGTCTCCCCCATTTCAATTGTTCCTCCTCCCCAACCAGATATAAAGGTGCATGCAGCTACCTCTACCTGCACACCTTCTGCCAACCCTTCTTCTGGAGAGACACATTTATCTACTGCCCACGAGACAACAAAGAGATTTCTTCAAAAGAAGGTGCAATGTCCTCATTGTAAGCTTGTCTGTCATAAAAGGAATTTGGCTAAATGTATACAGAGAAAGCACAGTAAGAAGAGAGATATAACAGTGAGCATATTGAAGAGTATGTTTTGATGCCACAAATGGTATTCCATTTGTGGCATCAAAACACTCTTCTGTTCTTCTGCAGTCCAAAAAGCAAAGAATTAATTTTCTGTGCCTATTCACGTCCAAAAAAAAACCTGGGGCCACCAGCAAAAGGTGCAGTGCGAGCTTGAAGAATGCAGACAATATCATTTAATGGCAGTATGTATGTATGAATAGTATGAATATGACTCATTATGTAACTCATAGGGAGAAACTGAAGTGGTCTCCTCCACACCCACTCCAGAGCTGGCCACCAACGCTGTTCAGCAGGAGAGCTCCCTTGAAACCACCCCACCCAACGAATGCACCAACATCACCAACACCCCTGGACAAGCCTCTTCAGCGAGCTCTCCGGTGGAAACGGGGTGGGCGGAGCGTAAATGGATCGTGAATGAGTCCAAGTTGATGGAGCTGTTTCATACTTGTAGCATGTGTGGAGCTCCAGTGTCGGAGAAAACCATCACCAAAATTGGAAGTAAAATAAAGGTAGAATGGAGATGCAACAACAGACACTCAGGGGAGTGGTCCTCGTGTCCCAATGTGAGGGCAATGTCCGAAAACAACCTGCTCACAACAGCATCCATTCTCTTCACTGGAGCGACGTACCCGGATGTTGCTGATTGGGCAGAGCTCCTGAATCTGCAGCTGCCCGAGGAAACAACGTTCTATGACATCCAGACATGCTATTTGATGCCGGTGATCGAAGAGGCATACAAAGAGCAAGAAAGGAACGTCATGGCAATGTTGATGAGGAAGAACCTGGAAGGAGGAAAAGTCGAGATGTGTGGGGATGGGAGGTGGGACAGCCCTGGATATTCTTGCACATACCTGACGTACACATTCATGGACAAGTCCACCAGAGAGATCATCCATTTTGATTTGAAGGAGGTAATGCAAATATTTTAATAACACAAGCTGTCAAAAGTATATTTCATACCTTCTGGTCAGAAAAAGGTTCAGTATCACCAATCTTGCCTCATCCTTTTAGGTGCCCCAAGCAAAGAGCTGCACCGACATGGAACCAACAGCCTTTGTCAATGGGATGGAACAGATCCTTGCTAAGGGAGTACAAGTGGAGCAGGTCACCACAGACAGACATGTTTCCATAAGAACAATAATGAAGGATGGGATAGGGAGTACGGAAAACGAGAAAGAAGGCTACACCAAGGAGTTGGGCATAACGCATGCATTTGATCCATGGCACACCAGCAAAGGCAAGTAATTAATCACGTTATTGCAGTATGTTGGTCACCAGTGCCAACCAGAGGCCTACTAGGTAACCTAGTCACCAATGATGTGGTGACTTTTCTTTGGCGGTACACTTCTGCTATTGCATGATTCCCAAATCCCAGCCTATTTATATTCACCTGGGTTTGACATTTTAAGGAGTGAAGAAGAAACTGCTTGCAGCCTCAAAACACAAGGGCAATGAGGAGCTTTACCCCTGGATAAAAAGTGTGTCAAACCACATGTGGTGGTGCTGCAGCTCCTCAAACGGAGATGCAAAGGTAAAACACACACACACCTTACTCACAAACCCATAGGGCCATAAATGTTCCTTGGCTCAATCATTTGTCTTTGTTGTTAACTGAAGGGTGAGCAAAGACGCACACATTCTCACACACACATACTGTTGCTTTGACAAACTAAACTTATGTGCTTGTTCACGATTTGACTGGAGGAGCTGATTCGACGATGGAAGTCAATACTACAACACATCCGTGGTGTCCATGGCTGGGAGGAGGATGGGGTGGAATTCTGTTGCTACCACGAGCCACTGTCTGCAGAGGCACAGCGGAGGAAGAGGTGGCTGAAGGAAGATTCCCCTGCCTTCAGAGCCCTCCAGAGTGTCGTCAACAACCAAAAGTTGCTTGCGGACCTTCATCACATGTCGCTGTTCAAGAACACAGGTGTAAATGCTGAAGGATTTTGTTTCGAGGACGTATGTAATGAGAGAATCCATCAGCTTTGTCACATGATCTCAAGTCTTAGTACATTTTGTTTATTTAAAAAAAACATCTCTTCCTCAGGAGACCATGAGGTGTTTCATAATGTTATTTCAAAGTACTGCCCAAAGCGCCTACATTTCAACTACACATCAATGAAGTGTAGAACCATGTTGGCTGTCTTGGACTGGAACGAGAACCACAGGGAGGAGCGCCAACAGGAAACCACGGCATCAGGTAGACACTCCTACACATGGTCATTGTATTCTTTCGGTTTTTGTTAGATGCTATACCATATGGATTTAATTCACTTACACAACATTTTAGCTTTCAAAGGTGTGTGCACATGTTTACATTTACCTTTTGATTTGCCCCCTCTCCTCGTGCTGTTTGAACACATTACAAGAGCTGTAGTGCTGGAACATTTTTGCATTGAAACTGATTCTTTTTCAGGTATCCCAAGACACCATGTTGTGAAATCAAATCAGACGGCACGATGCACAGACCGGGGCGTCTACACAGCACGCCGCCGACGCCTCAGGAAGGACCTTGTGGAGCGCGTCATCCGAAGGCGTTTGAATGTTGCAGTGAAGTACAGGGCCTCCAGTTCACGCATGAAGGCCCGCTGTCTGGCTGCCAACAGATAGATGGATACTTTATTCATCCCGAGGGACCTTTTTGGCTAAATGTACACCTGGTGTATATATAGCCAAATGGCAAGAATCCCAAAACCTGCTCATGAGGATGCCTTGCCTACAAAACAGTCAGGGTTCAGGGAAAAAAGCCCCATCAGAAGGATAGATGGCTCCTGTCATCCCCTGTGTCTTTCACAGTAAACCAGGCTAAACTATGACTTTTCTGTTCAAGGTCACACCCTCTTCCACCCCATGTGACTGGTGTCTTTCACACTAGAGTTATCCATATTGTGCTTCTCGTACTTTCAACCCCCCTCCCCATTTTCCACCACCCTCACTATCACGTGAATGGATAGTTGTCCTTCCCCTACCCCTAAAGGACATTATTGTATTTGATTGTATCAAATTCTTGGTCTTTTGTACATACCTCTGTGTTATTAGTGTTTGTTCTCTATGCGACTAAACTGTAGTGGTTCTGAACATAAGAGGTGTGCTGCACAGCCTGAAATAACATGACAAAAAGGTAGTTAAATTACTTTTATTTACATATGGAAAAATAGTTTTCAGGTGAGGTTGCAGATTGCAACCAGCTGAATACCTCTTCACTCTAACAACTTGGAGTGGGGCTGGCCTGTACTGCTCTCCATTATGGAAACGGCCAGTAGGCACTACTGTTTTGCGAAAAAGCAACATTAATCTGAATTAATGTAATTAATTTAATTTTGCACATAGGTTGATTTTGAACAGCTCTAATTTGCAAATAAATTGGTCAACCAATCACAACCTGGCATCTTTGGCAAAGCCCAGGGTCATTGTGCATGTGACTGTTTTGAATACCAACTTTCTCCCAGAGTGATGGCGTACTTTTAGTTATTGAAGAGGTAAAATACCTCACTGTGTGGCCCCCATGGAAGAGGACCCAATGTTGATATATAATGGTTCGTTCGAAGGTAAAGAAATCACAACGATTCTTGTTTTTGTGGGATTACACACCAATCAAAACACATCATACGTGAATATTACATTCAATTTCTGCCAAATCCGTTCCACTAGATGCCTCAGAATTATACAACCACTACCTTTAATGATTTGTTTGAATCACCTTGAGCTACAGAATGTCCATAGAAGCCTCCCACTCCTTGACTCCAGCGTAAGACCCGGTCTCAGAAGGATAGTTTCGTCGAATTGCCCGGACCACACATGATGGTAAGGGTTTGCGGCTGTAGCGTCCCAGGCGCCCTCCTTTCAGGGCCCACTCCAGCACCAGGCGATAGGAAACCAGCCTGTATTGACTGAGAAATCGTTGTTTGTATTAATATCGTGTTGGTGAATCACTACGGTAACACTTCCCCATGCATTACACACCACCATCATAATAATAACACGTACTTACTCGACAGACAACTGTCCGTTTGGTCCAGCAGGTATGAGGCGATTTTTTCCCAAATGTGTAACATGAAAAAAGGTCTCAACCACTGCAGGGTTGATGAGTGCTGTAAACCCATCTGTGGAAGTAAAACAGTGTCTCGTCGCGTCGTCTTCAACATGTGAGACCTCAGGTCCCTGCATCGACGGCAGCAGCGAATCCCATTCGGTGCAACAAAAACACTCGGCATGGGTCGGCATCGGTTGGCATGACCCACATCTGCACCAGGAGTCCCCGTCTCGTCGGTTGATCGGCTGTTCGACTGGCTCAACTTCCTCCCGTCTCGCCCGTTCCTCGTCCAAAATACGTAGTTCTGCATCTGTGTATTCTGGTTCAAATAAGTAAGGTTCGGGTTCTGTTCCTTCCCTGAAGAAATCATCCTCGTAGTTCAGCTCGAAGTCCTCCATAGTCAGACAGCAATTGATTATGGACGGAAAAGGTTCGGAGGCGGTCCAGAGCAGGTCGAGCATGGAATCCTCAAGTCCTACGAACGGCCCGGCCTGATGCTGGTGCACCGAATCACGGGAAGATAACAAGTGTTTGTCAACCCACGTGTGCAAATAATTACTTTTTCCTGAGACACCATGCCATTGCAAGCTGATAACCCAGATTTTATGCAAGAATCTTGGCTCGTAGAAAAGAGTCCCCTCAACTTCGGCCCGGTTCACAACTGTTATTCATGCGTCTTGACATCATTTCCTCTACTTGCCTAGGCTGCCGGAAGTAAATAAAAGAAAAGAAAAAACACCAAGCAAACCAAACCAGTCTTCATTTCTGCGTTTCCGTCCCTCGCCACTAGATGTCCTCATTACGCTTCTGTCAACTCGCCCAACGATTTTCCATCTGCGCTAATTTGCGGGCTCCAATTCAGCTGCATTTCCTTATGGTAGTTATTACACTGAAGGACGTCAGTGGACTGGGCGGTCTTTCAAAGGGCCACAGCACACATTTGCGTACATACTAATGGAATAATGATGCCATATTCGACCTAGACCACCTCAATGCGCCATGGTGGATTGCTCGCTGTTCTTAGAGCGGTCTGATGGGATCGGCCATGTTAACGCCAGGTGGAAACAGGGCTTCTCGGACACATCTGTGGCGTTTATGTGTGTGCATCTGCAACACACGTACACGCCACGACGTGCAAAGACCTGTGCACGTACAAGGCCTGCGGCAAATCTTCACCTAATAATAACTATTGGGATAGCCCCACATTTACTGAACGTAAATTATTTAACTAACTTCACCGACTTTGGCCTATATGTGCGTTTAATTTCTGCCGTCTTCCATTTTCTGCACTTGGCCGAGGAAGCGAATGCGATTGAGTGAAATGAGCGGGAAGATGGGGGGCGTGGCCACGCATTCCCACCCCCGGCGTGGTCCATATTTGGTGGCTCTGCAGATCAGTCTCCCCTTTCTTAACCTTTCCGGGCCTCCACACGAGTATTCACATGTGTTGTTATGTAATGCATGTTAGAAGTCTTGAAAGGGAGTCCTGTCAACCATACTACTCTTATACATATGCATTCATATACATAAATACATTAGTTCTAAAAAGAATTAGACCCATGCACTGACTGTGTCCTGGGGTGCACAAGCCTTATTTTTAACGTGCCGCTCGGGGGGGGGGGGGGGGGGGGGGGGGGGGGGGGGGGGGGGGGGGGGGGGGGGGGGGGGGGGGGGGGGGGGG
>JAOQGG010215132.1:0-10784 GCA_027123015.1 Urophycis regia | reverse complement strand
TTTGCACTCGTCTATCCCCTGTACTGCTGGTCATTGTGAATTTCTCCTAAGGGGGATCAATAAAGGATTATATTATCATCTTATTATTAACTGTTAGAGTTCAAGTTGCCGTGGACCCAAACACACAACACAGAGAGCGGCAAACAGAGGATAAGGCATAACACAGGTTCATTTAAGGAAGGATAAGTTGGGGTGAGCCCAGGTAGATAGCCGGGAGCTGTGGGAAGGTGGAGGCGCACCAACGGAGCGATCAACCACCGTGACGCTGGAAGCCGTAGGAGAGTTGGTCTGGTAGGCGAACCCACAAACTGCAGCAGTGGAGTGCTGGGACAAGGCGTGGAGAACGTTAGCACAAGAGAACAGGGGTTAACAGGATAACAAGGGGACGCGGACAAGATAAGCCAACGGAATACTAAGTTGCCAAGAACACTACTAACGGTGTTAACATAGTTGATGATCTGGCCATGAGTAGGTGGCAAACTGGGGTTGATAACCTGCAGGGTTAATTGCTGATGACCCTCAGGTGTGTGGAACCAGAGAGTGAGTGTTGAGAGAATTCTGGGTGTATTTTGGATGTCGCCTTTCATTTACACAATCACGTCACAGTCTCACCTCTTTCATCATAACATATTCCCGCATCATTCAGCTCTGTCGCTCCTCTGTCCATGTCTCACAGTTTCACCTCATCAAACGTCTCCAGTGCTTCTCCTGCCAACAGCTCTCCACGGGCCCCTGCCCTGCCGCTGTGCACTGGCAGAGAAACCCTAGAAGGGCTAGAGAACCTTCTCACTGCCACTTCCAACTTGAGGGTCACATACAATGTCTACCTGGCCGTGTATGCTGCAGCCCACGCTCTGCACAGCCTTCTCTCATGTCCAGATGAAGACAGTTCTCCAGGAAACAACAGCTCCACCTGTAGCTCACCTTATAACATTACGCCAACAGAGGTACTCAGAACCTCCTTGTGGTCCTAAAACAAAATTGATGAGACAAAGCAATGAAGTTGACAAAGCTTTTTAATACCAACCCATTTTAGTTTTACCCGTTAGACAAAGGTGAGGTAAAGTTGAGATTTATTAAATGGTGCAACTTTGTGTTCCTTTCAGATGTCACCTTAACAAGGTGAACTTCATCATGCCCCAAGGAGAACATTTCTTCTTCCAGGGAGCCAATATCCCAGGCGCGTACAATCTGTTCAACTGGCAGACCGTGGGCCACTAAAACTAGTAATTGTTGGCCACGTTGATGGTTCCCAACTCCATCTCAACCAATCAGCCATCCAGTGGAGCACTGGATCCAGTCAGGTATACAGTTGACCGACTCCCGGCTTTAAGGTCCTGGGTTCGATGTCTGCAGCCTTTCTGCGTGCATCATTGACAGGACACTGCTCCTGAATGACATCACATGACTTAAAGGCAAAAAAATCCCTCAATGTCACTTTGGATTATATGATAGGTGGAAAGTGAGGAGATAAGTGTGAAACGAATGTGTGTTCCAATGGATGTCTGAGGTGCCGGTGTCAGTGTGCAGTGAGAGCTGTCCTCTGGGGAGGCGCGTGGCCAGCAGGAAAAGGCAGCCCACCTGCTGCTTCGACTGCGTTCAGTGTGCTGAAGGGAGGCTTCCAATAAGAGGCATTTGTAGTATTAGTACTTTTAATATCTTTGCCTAAATAGTTTGGACTGTTTTGTTTTCAAGTGTGTTACTATTACATGTTACATCACTGGATTACTGCACAAAGTTCTCTGACCTAATCAAATTTTTCCCATTTATCTTTCTTCATTCTTCCTATGTCCAAGGACTCCCGCAGTGCCAGCAGTGTGCGTTAGACTTCTGGCCCAATGAAAACCACACTGGCTGCATTCCCCGCATAGTGGACGTCCTCTCCTTCAATGAAAACATAGGCGTCACCCTGACCACTGCCGCTGTGGTGACGCCGGCTGTGTTTGTCACCTTCCTGTGGTACCGTCAGACACCTCTGGTGTGGTGCCGTGTAATAAGGACTACATATTTGCATTGCCGCCCTTATGAGTTCCATTCACCACACATTTTGTTGTTCACTGAATCAAAGTCTGTGGGTTACGATGTCTGTCTGTGTTGTTTGTGTTCTCCAAAGGTGCGGGCAAATAACTCTGAGTTGAGCTTCCTGCTACTCCTGTCTTTGAAGCTCTGCTTTCTTTGCACAGTGTTTATTGGTCAACCCTCTGTGTGGTCCTGCCACTTACAGTAGGCCACCTTTGGGATCAGCTTTGTGGTGTGCATCTCCTGCCTCTTAGTGAAGACCATAGTGGTCCTTGCTGCTTTCTGCTCAGCTCAGCCAAGAGCTGGAGGCCTGATGAAGTGGTTCGGCCTCGGCCAGCAGAGAGGCAGCGTCTGTCCTATTTCCTCCATCCAGGTGAGGGTACTGTCATGCCACTGAATGGAGTAGGGATTTTGTAATTTTAATGCGTTGGCCTGTTTTCACCTAGGTTTTCATTTGAAACACCAAAAAACACTTAGTGGCCAAATTAAATGAAGGAAGAGAAGGAAAGGAAAAGAAACAGATAGCTGAAAATTGTCTGAAGTACATCAAACCAAACAAAATCAGCAATTACAGAATAATTTATTTTATATGATTTCTTTGTATGGGAGTATGATTATACATCAAAACAAAAAATCTGTAACCAAAAATATAAAATATGCTTTTACTCTACATGTATGTATTTTCCTGCACCCGTTAAGCAGTTTATCAAGTGCAGATCAGCTTAACTTGTCTTTCATATAAATCATTCCATTAAAGAGGTTTTGAAGTGAATCCTTATTTTACAAAAAATAAATATATCCATTAAAGGAAAAGGGGCATTTAACAGATGCTTTTGTCCAAAGCGACTTACAATCAGTATTTGTGGGGTTCGACATGTGGAGGTAGGGATCAAGGGGATCGAACTGCCCTACGGTTAGTGGACAACCTGCTCTGTCCACCTGTTCTATCCACTGAGCTACTGCCGCCCGATTAAATTTCTTGATGTACTTTTGCCGTTGTGATGGTATTTTTCTTTACAGGTAAAACTGGAGTCGACTAGAGGGTGGTAGCATACATACTGTATGTCAACAGTAACAGCTGACATACAGAAACAATACGTTTCCATGCAACCAACCGGCTTGTGGGGAAACCTCATAATTCGTAACATCCATTGCCATTATAATTTCCTAGAACATTGAATACATATTTTTATTGTGGTTGTACTTTTGCTGTTGCGCAATTACAGTTGTGAGGTTGATAAAAATAAAAATCACATTTGCAGTGCTTTAAGGTCATTAGAATGTAACGTGGCCCCTTCTCCACCAAAGTTAACGGTGACTCCATGACTCCACTGATTGGTTAGCCACAGCCAATGCAAACCGGGCCAAACACTGTAGAAATAAACCACTGATTGGTTATCAGCTGTCACATGCTCCTGCTTCTGCTGATTGGCCTACAACATAATGGATCAATAATTGTCTCTATTCCATTGACGTCGTGCTGACTGAAAAACATTGCAACAATATGACAATATGAAAACATGTTTTTTATTCAAAGACACACGCAAGCCATTTCCCTCTTGTGATGCACCTTGCTGAGTGTCTAATTGCATTTAATTGCCTGGAAATTAAAGGCCATTCAGGGAAGAATGGAGCACACCTGTGGCTGTGCTCTATCATCACTGTTCAATTCCTCTGAGAATTCACTCCAGCTCGTTCACTGTAGGTCCTTTCGACTTACAAAAATAACCTGGCAAACATAATTGCTTTGTTATGTTTGATTGTTTTCCAAGTGTCCCAAACTGTTTACCTGTGGCATGTCACTTCCTCAGCAGAGTTCCTGGCTATCATGTCAGCTAGCTTGCATGCTATCATGGAGCTTGGAGGCTAATTTGCACATTGATTTTACTGATTTTACCATGTGGTGAAGTTGTTGTGCTCTGATTTGATTTTCCATGTGAAGGCGGTTCCCAAGGCCGTTGTGTCTCTCTTAAGATTTATTAGCCATATAGGATCTAAATTGACATCTCTTTTCAAACTATGCATTTGTCAACTATGACAATATTCACAAATCGTGTTTCATAACCCCCAAGTTGTCATGGGAACCACTTATATTGTCTTAGCCTTATTTTTTGCTTAGCATGTATGTATGTACTGCTATGATTTTGGCTTCGTTCTTCTTTTGGATGCTTCAATCAGAGGCTCCTCTGAGAAAAGATGAGATACTGTCTTGACTTCTTATACTGTCTCTACTCTACTATTACTTATAATTCCTCTTTTAGTATTTTGACAATTACATGAATAGAGGGGGGCCGACTCCATGGTTTTGTAAACGTTAATTGATCATAGTTGTTGTAGCTGAGGGCACATGGATAATGTCAAACCGATACATCAACAATGTTTCTTGCACCAGCTTGCAGAGGAAATGCTGGTGTGCCAAGAAGGGAACCTGAGCTGTGCTATCCTTCCAAGATGGATTACATATCGTCATTCTGTCAGGTAGGTCCCTTTCTGACATTTGCATCTCAGCTGTAAGCCAAGGACTTACATTTGTTCCCCTTCATTCTCATATTGTTTCTTTTATAGGTGGTTCGGTTGAGTCTTCATTGCATATGAATCACATATTTTTTCTACTCATCAAACCAGTCGGTGACCCCTCACTCCTTGTTGTTTCATCGACTTCCTTGTTGTGGAATCGGAATTCCCTTGACCACACTGGCAACAGAAAGTTCACACATGAAGAAGAAACAGACAGATCCATTGGACGTAAAAATCCACCACACGATTGAAGGAGACATCTAAATAAAAATCTATAGGAAACCGACGCACACAGACCAATACCTACTTTGGACATCAGAACACCCAATAGCACATGATCTATCAGTGGTTG
The DNA here is from genome assembly GCA_027123015.1 of Urophycis regia. Taxonomy (NCBI): domain Eukaryota; kingdom Metazoa; phylum Chordata; class Actinopteri; order Gadiformes; family Phycidae; genus Urophycis; species Urophycis regia. The sequence goes on along the minus strand of JAOQGG010215132.1, from coordinate 5,896 downwards.
GAACATTACATGAACTGGCCGCTTTAACAAAGGATCCCAAGGACAGAGCACAGGAGGAGCAACACATACAGAATGCACTGAAAACATGTCAGTATCCACAATGGGCAATACTGAAGCACACGCAACAGGTAAAAGAAAAAGAGGAAACACAGACAAAGAAAAGGAAAGAACATAAGGAACAGTAAAGGGAGAGCCGAGGAGCAGTGACACTGCCGTACATCAGAGGGGTCACTGAACGCATCCAGAGGGTCATGAAAAAGCACCAAATCAACACACCGGTAAAACCACACATAAAAGTACGACAGCTGCTAGTTCACCCAAAGGACAAAATTGATCAGCACAATAAATGCAACGCCATATATGAAATACCGTGTCAATCATGCAATAAAACCTACATTGGGGAGATGGGAAGTTTCACCACAAGCAAAAAAGAACATAAAAAGGACTGAAATGCAGACAGCTCAGAGACAAACAAGAACAACAATAAAGGACAAGGCCCAGCAAGAAAGCCTCAAATCAGTCATAACGGACCATTACAAAAGAGAGAACAATATCATGGATTGAGACAATGCCAGAGTCATTAAGCAGGAAGACAACCGATACCACCGTTGGATAAAGGAGGGGATTGAAATAAGAAAGCAGAGCCCGAAGTCGATGAACAGAGATGAGGGATATACGTGTCTGTGATAAAAGAAAACTATAAATATTTACCTTGTGTTCCTGTTTAACCTGTCTAACATTGATCCTGATGCCTCTCCCCCATTAAGAGGTAATTGTACCCAGTAAAGAAAAACAGAGCCCGGGACACCCTCATGAAGGTATCCTGCAGTACACCTGTATTGAAGCATCTGCATTTTTTATGTTTCTCCACTTATTTATTCGGAGGCCTCTTTTAATTTGTCAGCCCAGTGGAGTAGCCACAGCTCCCCCAATTTACATTGTAGACTGATGTGGCTTGATTATTCAAGACGCAACAAGTCAATGTACAAAAGTGAGGGTGAAGCCCTCAGTATGGCCGCCCCTCCCCCCAAAGCATTGTAGCAGGACCCGTGTTCGGAGCGTGGTTCAGGGGGTAGCGTGTAATGGAGTGACCGGTGTCCTCCAGGGTAAACCTCACACCCAATGCCCAAAGGATTGCCTCACCCATCTGACCTGAATGGTCATGCTGTAGCGGTTAGAGGCTTTGCCTTCCATTTCTGGGGTTGCCAACAGCAACAACAAAGGTTCAACAACCATTATAATAGCTATAGAATTGCAGTCATCAAAATGATACACCCGAAGATTCTGTGAACTTCCTCAATATGACGACACATTTTGGACCCACTCAAATACAATGGGACATACTCATAACTCCACCAGACCAAGTAGGAAGCAGCAAGTAATGTGGTGTATCTATGAACACATCCATAAATGAATGAGAATTAGGCACTATAATGTACATTTCAGATCAGACATACTTTATTATTCCCAGACAGCAAATTAGTTAATTATATCAGAAATTGGATGTTCTTTACCGCTCACATGCTGCTCACACACAATAATTGAGATCCTCATTGTATTGTCAACACATTACTGTTCACAAAAAGGAATGATAACATAATGACACAATAATGATATATACAGTTACTAAGTCTTGCTGTGTCTATTTGCTGAGGATTGAAAGATTAATAATTCATAGTCTTCATTCTGAAGGGAGTGGCTTTTACAGCTGGATGACATGTATGTCATCTCATTTAGCAAGCCTCCAGCTCTCTGCATCACCACATTTATAGAACCCATCTCAGAAGTTTGGATTGAGACTTGGGATATGTTACGCTAGCTACCTACCATGCCTAATGCAGCTGATTGAATTTTGCCTCTACTGAATCGTGAAATAACTTTTTGTGGCTTTTTTGCATATTTTCTTTGGGCTTTGGGCAACGATTAAAACCATTTTTTTAATCATGATATACATCTGCTTGTTTTCTATCCTCTGCAATTCAGTTAAAATCATGGTTGATGTAATTTGACTTTGAGACTCCAGTCTCAATCGTGCTCCTTGATATTATTAGCGTCCGGCCCGCCCATGTCTTGGGTGTCTGTGCTGCTGACTGTGTGGTCCTCCAGGGCTCCCTCCCTGCTGCTTGTTGTGATGGTGGGCAGGGATGTGGGGCTCAGGGTGGGTCCGGAGGGGGTGCAGACCTCCACGTGCTCTCGCTGGGGCTCAAGAGTGGAGGAGTTCAACCAGGGTCAGGATGGAGACGTTGTCATCGGAGGGCTGTTTAACCTTCATTACCAACCGCCAGTTATAGACCAGGAATTTATTAAGCCACCATTCTACAATCCATGCACTGGGTAAAGGCAAATCATCAAAATGTGTTTCAGTATGTTTAATAAATATTATTTATAGATTCATCAATCAGATATACGCTGAGAATCTGTCTGCTCTCTTTAAATTCCCAATTATGAATTTAAATAGGTATACACCTATGCTTTGCTGCAATTAAAATACTGCATTGATCACTCTCCTACTTTCTACTGCATTTAACTTCTTCCCTGTTGTAATAGTTTGGAGGTTGAGACCCTGAAAGCTGCCTATGCCATGGAGTTTGCAGTGGAAGAAATCAACAGAAACCCCCTCATTCTGCCTGGTGTGAAGCTCAACTACCTTATCCTGGACAGCTGTGGCCGACACCCCTGGGTGCTGCATGGAGCTTTCTCAGTGGTTGGGGGAGAGAGGGAGAGTTGTAACTACACAGCCAACCTACCACAATCGCATGCATCTGGACCATTTTCAGATATGACAGGTACAATGAGAGATTAGTATGATGAGGTCTCCTCCTCATGTTTGTTGATTAGTTTTTTTGCCCTTGACTTTGTATACATTCATTTCATCAGGGGGCCCGTCTGTACCTGTGATCATCGGTGGGGCTTCTTCTACAACAGCCATAATACTGTCTAGGACACTGGCCTCTCTCTCTGTTCCAGTAGTGAGTTTCAGTGTTAATAATATATAATGAAACATTTAATTACATTGTCAATTTCCTAATCTTGAGTTTGATTTTGACACATTATATGATATCAACATTTTTTGTTTTCCCTTTTAGATTAGCTACCTTGCTAGCTGTCCCTGTCTTAGCAACAGACATCGTTTTCCTAACTTCTTCAGGACCATTCCCAGTGATGTCTACCAGGCTAAGACCATGGCCCGACTTGCAATACTCTTCAACTGGACATGGATTGGAGCAGTCATTGCAAACAATGACTATGGTCGTCTGGCAATTCAGGTTCTTACTTTTAGATATTATGTTGTCTTTGTAGCTATGAAAGAGAAACTTGGTGGTGAGAAGCATCAATCCTATGGTAACTTGATATATTTTGTTCTCTTGCTATTTTTAGACATTTCAGGAGGAGATCGAGGGATCAGGAGTGTGTTTGGCTTTTTCCGAACCAATGAGCAGGGAGACCATTGTGAAAGATGCTAAACGTGCAGCTTCCATTATTCAGCATTCCACTGCTAGAGTTATTCTGATCTTCTGCTGGTACACAGATGTGAGGGTGTTGTTTCTAGAACTGGCCAAGAGGAACGTGAGAGGCTTTTTATAAAATACCCAAATGCATGTGTTGGATTAATGAGAAAACAAATACTTCATACATTCCTGTTTGTTGAATGATGTTCTCCTTTCTCTTTGCAGGTGACTGATAGACAGTTCATAGCCAGTGAGGCTTGGAGCACGAGCAGTGATCTTTTACAAGATGTTACCATTTTGGACGTGGCAAGCGGTGTGTTAGGTGTTGCTATTCGAAGCGCAAGGATACCAGGATTTAAACGTTTCCTTCACAGCCTAAAACCCTCTAATCGGCCTGGGGATCTATTTTTACGGGAATTGTGGGAAAAGGAGTTTGGATGTAGCCTTTCAACGACACCGTCGCATCCTCAGTCCATGTCTGACAGTTCAACTACAAATATCTCCACTGTGTCACCTGCCAACAGCCCTCCCCTGGGGGCTTCCCCATCACCGTGCACTGGAAGAGAGACCCTTGAGGGCGTAGAGAATATTTTTACTGACACTACCAGTTTAAGGGCTTCATATAACACCTACCTGGCTTTGTATGCTGCAGCCCACGCTCTGCACAGCCTTCTCTCATGCCCAGATAAAGACAGTTCTCCAAGAGACAACAGCTCCACCTGTAGCTCACCTTATAAAATGACACAGAAAGAGGTACGATTAACTTGACACAAAGTATGATTTTGAGGACAGAGTTGGGATTTATTGTTAAGATTGAGACATTGTTTCACACATTTGGAGAAATACGTCTCAAAGGTTTTCTTGGACTCGGTTTTTCTACCAATGACCATATGTTTTTCTTAGTTGTTAGAGAATCTGAGCAAGGTGAACTTCACTGCGCCAAACGGGGAGGAGTTTTTCTTCCAAGGAGCCGACATCCCGGCTGCTTATGACCTGGTCAACTGGAAGACCACTGCTGATGGGTCACTGAAACTAGTTGTGATTGGTCGAGTTGATGGCTTAAAATTACACTTGAACAAATCAACTATCCAGTGGACAACAGGCTCCAGTCGGGTAGTCAAAGTGAAAGCCATCCTAAACAACTTAATAATACAATAGCAATCCAATATTAACACCTGGCCCATTGATTTTATTTCATGTTTAGGTGCCTATTTCTGTATGCAGTGAGATCTGCCCCCCAGGAACCCGTAGAGCCAATAGGAAAGGAGAGCCAGTCTGCTGCTTTGACTGTATCCCCTGTACTGATGGAGAGGTTAGCAATGAAACTGGTAAGGCACAAAAACACAATACATTCAATTTGTGTGTTTCAGTTGAGAACTTGTAATGTTACTGCACTTTAGTGTAGGCTAATATCTTTAACACAGCTGTCATCCCATTTCTTAGCTGTCTTTCCTGTGTGGTCCTCTCAGGTTCCCATCACTGTAGGCGATGTCCTATTGAGTTCTGGTCCAACCCAGGACAGACTACTTGTATTCCTCGCAAAGTGGACTTCCTGTCTTTTAATGAGACAATGGGAATTGTACTGACAACAGCAGCTGTGTCTGGTGTTGTGGTCACCACAGCTGTTTTTGTTATCTTTTTGTGCTACCATAACACTCCTGTGGTGAGTGCACAGTGCATACATCCATACTTTACCTTGTAACTATGAGGTAGTCGTCATATTAACAGTATTGTCTTTTGTATTCCACCTTCATGTTTTACCTTGTAACAATGGGTCATGTTCATCAGACAGACAGACAGACAGACAGACAGAGAGACAGACAGACAGACATACTTTATTGATCCCTGAGGGAAATTGCGTCCACAACAATATTCCAAGAGGAGAAAGAGGACACTCTACGTATAGTAAAGTGTTAGAATATATAAATATGTAATGTAAACCTATGTAAAATATAAAACCTATGTAGAACATATAAACCTATGTAAAAATAAAAATATAAACCGACATAAAAATATAAACCTATGTAATAAAATATACAAAAATGTACATAAAGAAATGATAATATACATAAATGTACATACATCTAGGCAGACGCTACGAGGTAATAGCATACACAAAGATGTAGCATGTTGGATTTTTGTACAACGAGTTGTGCAGAGAGATGACCAGATGACCAGTTATGTAGTAAATGACAGTTATGTAGTGATATTACAGTGAAATGAAATTACAGTCATGAATTAATCATGTTGTCTCTCATATTCCACCTCCATGTTTGATCCTGTAACAATAATTTAGTCATGTTAATCGTGTTGTCTCTCATATTCCACCTCCAGGTGCGTGCAAATAACTCAGAGCTCAGCTTCCTGCTCCTCCTGTCACTCAAGCTCTGCTTCCTGTGTTCGCTGGTGTTCATTGGTCGTCCCTCCGTGTGGTCCTGCCGCCTACA
>JAOQGG010214318.1:0-10887 GCA_027123015.1 Urophycis regia | reverse complement strand
TTTTATTTTTATATTTTATTTTTATGTTAGGGTATATTTTATTTTATTTTATTGTATTTTATTTTATTTTAGGTATATTTTTATTTTAGGTATATTTTTTATTTTGTGTATATTTTTTTCCTCTTTCCTTATCTGATCTGTTGCAAAATAATTTCCCTCGGGATAAATAAAGTCTCTTGAATCTTGAACCTTGAATCTCGGCAGGTGACCATCGCGCTGCCGCTGACCAGGGTGCACTTTGACCTGACGTCGGCGCTGTCGTCGCTGGCCCACAGCACGGTCATCATGCAGACGCGGGGCATCGCGCGCTGCCTGCTGAGCGAGGCCACCGGCCGGGCGGGCCAGAGGGAGAGCCTGCTCAACACGGAGGGCATCAACATGCACGAGCTCTTCAAATACAGCCATGTACGTACGTGCTGGGGGCCGTCCGCACCGCAGCCGTACTCCCCCCCCCGCGCCGCAGCAGCCGTCCTCCCCGGGGGGGCGGCTGGCGTCGGGGGGCGGCTGGCGTCCGTCATCACGGGACGGGAAACGGTTCAGTTGTACAGCGGGGGGGGGGCAGCAGCTCACTCTTTGAAGTTTATATTCAATTTTTTTATTGGAAGAAAAGTCAGTTACAGTAGAAAGCAGTACAAAAATAATCAGAAAGACTTCCAATAATTATTTTTTCCCCTTTTTTTTAATCCCTCCCGCATTCCCACCCTCATAACAGGAACACTCTTTGAAGTTTAGTTTGTTGAAGCTACTCCTTTCGGTCAGACGCTGTCCGTTCCTCTTATTCTCTTGGGAACGTGCATTTTTTGAAAAGTGAATTTGAGAAAAGCTTGCACCATCATTTTGTCAAGGACCACACAATGCAGACCAAGGCGATTTTTGGGGTCCTTGACTTGGACAGCATCGTGGAAAGCCAGCCTAGCAGCCTAAAGGATTTCTGTGTCTTCCTCTGTCCAGATCCTGGACCTCAACCGCCTCTACTCCAATGAGGTGCACGCCATGGCCAATACGTACGGTATTGAAGTTGCTCTGAGGGTCATCGAGAAGGAGATCAGGGACGTCTTTGCCGTCTATGGTAAATGGTGCAGACACATTCAGACACATTCACACGCAGACACATGCAGCAGTAGAACGTGTGTCCCTGCCTTACCTCCATGTATCCCCACTACATCTTTTCCAATCATCTCTCGTGTTCCCTTTCTGTTCTCAAGGAATCGAGGTGGACCCCAGGCACCTGTCCCTCGTGGCCGACTACATGTGTTTCGAGGGAGTGTACAAACCTTTTAACCGTTTTGCAATGAAGTCAAACTCGTCCCCTCTACAGCAAATGACCTTTGAAACCAGCTACAAATTCCTTAAAGATGCGACAATGATGGGTGAGGAAGGAGTATAATGACTTATCAGATGTGGAATCAAGACAAATGATGTGATGACATCATGATGGTTGAAGGAAAAATGTAAAGAGGATTCATAGCATATCTTGCATGATTGGATTGTCGGTGACAAAGCATGCATGCAGGGGCGTGTTGGCCAAATGCAGGCTTGATGAGTGATGGACAGCTGAAAAATGTCCTGCTGTTATTGTAGGGTTCCAAGCACAGTCAGTTTCAGAAGAGGTTGTTGAATTGAATGATAATGCATGAATTGTAATGAGGTGCATTTTAAATCTTACATCTGAATTTGCGCTTGTTTCTCCTTTCACAAGTTGGATCATTTAGTACCCGGGAAGTCTAACTATTGCTCAGCTTGTCAGTAGCTACCGAAGTGGTACAGCACTCCGGCAGATGTATCTCGTGTTATTTTGGTAACTGACACACTCTTTTCTCTCCCCCTGTTCAAGGTGCCCACGATGAGCTGCAGTCCCCCTCCGCTTGTCTGATTACAGGCAAAGTGGTCAAGGGAGGAACGGGACTGTTTGAGCTCAAGCAACCACTGCAGTGAGATTGAGCAGCGGACACACAGGGGCCGTGATACGTTACAACACTGCTGATGCAGTGCTTGGGTGGGAGTGTCTATTTTAAACTGACTCTGAAACAGTTGGTGCACAGAATTGTTCAAATGTGCAAAGGTTCCGTGTGGTCATGTCGGGTCTTACACTTTCAACACTTTCAGTTGTCAAGAGAATTTGCAAGATTTCAACTTCATAAATGTGTGGACAACATATCTCTCAAAATAAACATTGTATATCCGAACTAGGGAAAGATACATTGTTGTGTGTGTGTGTGTGTGTGCGTGTGCGTGTGCGCGTGCGTGTCCGTGTCCGTGTCCGTCCCAGTAGAAAGCTCAACTGTGATGCATTGAAGTCCCCGCACTCAGTTAACCAGCTAAGGGAACAGATCGCCTTACAGCTGTCCAAGCTCCCTGAAACACCAGCTGATCCCGACGTCAGCTTCACCTGGAGCACCCTACGCACTGCTACCAGGCAGCAGGAGAGTCTGTAGGGTACACCAGACGGAGACACCAAGACTGGTTCGACGACAGTGCACCAGGTATCCACGACCTACTTCAGGCAAAACACAACGCCCTTGCAGCTCACCTCTCCAACCCCCAATCCACCTCACTGAAGGCCCGCTTCAACAACATCCGGGCTGAAACCCAGCGCACCCTCAGAGCCATGGAGAATGACTGGTGGACAAAGAAAGCTAGGGAGATACAGCATCAGGCGGACACCAACAACTCCCACGCTTTCTATGACGCCATCAAGGCTATCTATGGCCCACAGAGGAAGAACATAACCCCGGTCAGATCAGCAGATGGTACTGTCCTGAACAAGGACAAACAACAGATCTTTGGCAGGTGGGCTGAGCCCTTCAACACGCTGCCGAACACCTCATATCCATCCAGGATGGACACACTTTCCGACCTCCCATGCCTGCCAACCGTCACCGATCTGGACTCCTCCCCTAGCTGTGCTGAGGTACGAAAAGCCATTGCTGGCCTGAAGAACAACAAAGGCCTTGATGGAGTCCCAGCAGAAATCCTGAAGCATGGTGGATATCTCCTCACCCGCAGATTACACCAACTGATCAGTACCATCTGGTCATCTGAAGTCATCCCGCAAGATTGGAAGGATGCCAACATCATCACACTCTTTAAGCGAAGAGGAAACAAAGCAGACTGCGGTAATAGCAGAGGCAGTTCCCTCTTGTCAGTTGCCGGGAAGGTGCTAGCACGGATCATGCTACTTCGACTAGCATCTCATGCTACCGACAACATCCTACCGGAGTCCCAGTGCGGCTTTAGGCAACAGCAAAGCACTGCAGACATGATTTTTGTTGCTAGACAGGTACAGGACAAATGCAGAGAACATTGCAAGGACCTGTACCTAGCTTTCATCGATCTGTCCAAGGCTTTCGACACGGTAAACCGGGAACTGCTGTGGGAAGTGCTGGGGAAGCTGGGGGTTCCACCAAAGTTCAGGAACATCTTGCGGCAATTCCATGATGGAATGCAAGCCTGTGTGAGTGTTGGTGGCCAACAATCTCCATTCTTCAGTGTGAATATGGGGGTCAAGCAAGGGTGTGTCCTAGCCCCAACCATCTTCAACATATTCCTCTCCACAGTCACCCTGCTCTCCCACAAACTCCTGGACCCCTCTGACGGGGTACAGATACAATACAGACTGGATGGCAACCTCTTCAACATTCGGCGCCTCCAAGCCTTCACCAAAACCACCACCCAACACATCTTAGAGCTACAGTATGCAGATGACTGTGCTCTCCTCGCCCACTCACCAGAATCCCTACAGCGTGCGCTGAATGTGGTCGCCTCCATCTACAGCGCCATTGGTCTCCAAGTCAAAATAAAGAAAACACAGATAGTTGTTCAGGAGTTCACCCCCCAAACACACGTGCCCACCTTCACCCTCGATGGTCATCCCCTTGCCATCGTTCCACACTTCACCTACCTAGGCAGTATTCTGTCCCCCTCCTGCAACATCGATGACAACATTCAGGTCTGCATCGGTCTGGCCTCTGCTGCCTTTGGCAGGCTTAGCTCCAGGGTCTTCCAGAACAGGAACCTCACCACCTCCACCAAAGCAGCGGTGTACAGGGCAGTCTGTCTTTCCACGCTGCTGTATGGCTCGGAAAACCTGGACACCCTACCAGAGGCACTTTAGAAATCTAGAGGCGTTCCACATCCGTTGCCTGCAAATGATCCTGGGTGTGTCCTGGGAGGACAAGGTGCCCTATGCGGAAGTCTTTGACCGGACCCACACACCTAGCATCGCCGTGCTCCTTGCGCAGAAACACCTACGCTGGGTAGGGCATGTGATCCGTATGCCTGCCCACCGCCTGCCCGGGCAAATCCTCTACGGCCAACTTCTGGATGGCCAGAGATCTGCCGGGGGTCCAAAAAAGCGCTTCAAGGATCACATCAAAACCCTCCTGAAGCAGTGCAACATCCCACCTACAGCGCTCGAGTCCCTGGCTGCTGATCACAACACCTGGTGCTCCTCCTGCTACCAGGGAACTACTCACCTTCAGGAGCAAGCCAGAGAGAGGAGGACACAGCGACGTGCACTGAGGCATCAGCGTGCTGCAGTGCCCACACCCTCCAGTGTGACATACCCCTGTCTCTCTTGTGGCAAAATCTGCGGATCCCGCATCGGCCTGCACAGCCACATGGCTATGCATCGCCGTAATACACCCCAATAATTGTCCACACATTCTATTTGGAGCAATGTCATCATCGTAATCGATGGACTGCCATAACGTTATTGATCATTTCAATTGAGAATTATTATTGTTTTTTTATCTTAAGGTTATCTACCTCATTTTCTGATGTTTTTTTATCTACCCTTATCTCTGTGACCTTATCTCTGTGAATGCCTTCGTCGCATTCAAGTCTGGTATCGCTCGGGCCACCTCTATGCTTGCCCTCATCACAATGAGGGCAACAAATAGGCTTGGTGCTTTAGTCACTTTGTGCTACTAAAACCTTCTGTAGGCTTCACTGTAGAGTAGAGTGCTGTAGTGTTATGGTGCCTATTGTGGTATTTTATGTTGCTTCTTGTATGTTTTGGAAGATGTGTTGTCATCTGGACAGTTGCTGGTGTTCTGGATGGGGGGTCGTGCGTGGTTGCCATTGTAGTCTCTGGTGATTAGTAGGGTGTTCTAACTTGTCTAACTCCGTGAGCATCTCCCTATACTCTTGTAACGTATTGGTTTACATTACAGTTACATTTAGGGCACTTAACATTCGTTATCATTAACGAATGAAAAACGAACTCTGTACTGCTGGCTTTTATTGTGGTACCAAAGTAACGGAAGCTGAGCTGCGCAGCGTGGCCGTGATTGGCTGAAACTGGAGGCTGTGTGAACCCGATGTACTCCGACATCCTCCGTCATCATGTTACGCTGTGTGAGTTTTCATAGCAGCATTTATTTCAGACCGGTAAGACTCATTATTTTTAAGATCTACATTTTCTATTGTTTTTTTGCAGGACAGCTTTCATATGAATTAATACATTTTATGTCTGGTATGATGAATACCGTTAGGTACTAGGAATTTAGTTAGGCAGATAGCAGAGTGCAAGTGAAATGCCGATAATTGTAGACGCTTTAAAAGAAACCGTTTCACCCCGTGATCTGACATTTACAATTTAACTCAAAGCATCTAAGAGACAAGGTATTTATGTAACCGAGCGGATTGGCGTCTGTGCTTGTGTGTGTGTGTGTAGCTACATGGATTAGGGCTGCTAGCGGAGAAGCTTCTGAGGACCCCATGCAGAGAGTCCAGTCCTGTTTTACCTGGGAATCCTACTGCATTTTTTTTTTTTTTACTATGGCAATATAATGACTTGGCCATTGACTAGTTAACTTGTGTTACGGTTAACGCTTCTGCGCCAGTTGCGTGTCCGCCTCATGCTGTGTGATCTTGTTGTTTGGGCTCAGCGTGTGGGAGCCGATGTGGAGGAGAGACTGAAAGACCCTCATTGTTCCTCTGAAATCGGATCACGATGAGGTGGCCCAAGCGTTGCGGATCCCACAGGTAAGATACTAGACTTGTAAAAAAATCATGAGACGGAACACGATAGAAACACGAGACTCGTCAAAGCATTGCATCAAAACAATGAGAGCAACAAATAGGCTTGGGGCTTTAGTGACTTCATGTGCTACTAAAACGTTTAGTAGGCTTCACTGTAGAGTGGAGTGCTGCTGTAGTGTTGTGGTATTTTATGTTGCTTCGTGTATGTGAGTAATTCTTGAGTATTACTTCTTGAGTAATTCTTCATCTTCTTCTTCTTCTTTTTTGGACGATGTGTTGTCATCTGGACAGTTGCTGGTGTTCTGGATGGGGGGTCGTGCGTGGTTGCCATTGTAGTCTTTGGTGATTAGTAGGGTGTTCTAACTTGTCTAACTCCGTGAGCATCTCTTGTAACTTATTCTTTTACATTACAGTTACATTTAGGGCATTTAGCAGACGCTTTTATCCAAAGCGACTTGCAAATAGGTACAATTATCAGAGGAAGGTGAAACATTTCATTGCTGTTAATACAGTAAGCAGAGCAACATGCAGAACAAGTTTCAAGCATTGCAATTGCCAGTTGACACTTCTAGCTTGTTGCTAGAGTGTTCCAGGTGGTTGCTATGGTGTTCTTTGGGTTTGCTGAGATGTTCTGGGTCTCCAACTCGTCGCTAGTTACCAGTAGATCGCAGCCCTTTCTCAGCAGCCCTCCACATTGTGGGTAGCTATTGAACAAGAAGCGACCATATGCAACATAATCACATATAACAATCTAATTCAAACTCAGATGTAAAGGAGAAGTTGACTAAAGCACGAATGTGAACGTGCGGTGCGGACATTATTGATGATCTCGAAGTGTTTTAAAGAAAAAAGTGTTGTTTTCAAAAATCTTATCCAGAAAATGATTAGTATGTATTATGCATGGATGTATTATGCATCTACGTGTGTTATTGAATACAAACATATTGACGCGCATTTGCCGTTTGTGTGGATGTGAAACGTAAAGGGAGTGTTTCTGATCACATTGAAATAGTCCAAAGTTATCGTCGCCCTGTCATTCCGATGAGCCTGCAGTTTGACGCTCCCGACGCACCGCAGCGCGACGTGCGGACACACGTCCAGTCTTCACTACCAAACCCTTCTCTAAGAATTCGGTCCTCTTTTCAAGTCGCGTTTGCGTTTCGCAAGTGCTAACTCTAACCCAACGTGGGATGTGGAAGAGCAGACTAATGAGACCACCTTATCGGTAAGTCACACTGCGTTAACGTGCTCACTGTCCATTATGAGTTCACGACCCTAACAGCTGTTCCCAACACACGTCGTGTGGGGGGATGCTGTCGTGAGGTAGTCCAGCGCTGTTATCCGTGGTCAAAACTATCATACAACAACATAACTGTTCTTTACCCGTTACAGTGTTTCCCACATAATTAGATGTTTCTGTTGGGAAGATGTTCAACATTATGTCGACGCTCTGAATGTGCGGTGGAATAACACTTGATCACTTGATCAACAACTCTCCATAGAGCGTTTGGTCAAGTTCTACATAACAAAGTACAAAGTATCTTTCGCTAAACAATAGCCTAATCAAAATGCAATTAAACCGGAGACTTGTAACGATGAATGTTCCACATGGATGAAACTGGCGGTACAGCAGTGTATCCACTAGCTGTCCAGGTTAACGACAGTTCTGGTGGCTGCAGCGGACATACTAATAAAGCGCCTATCAAACTCAACAGTAAGTATTAGTCTTTATTCCCTAAATGTAACGGAGGCCAGAATGTTGATGGTCACACAATTTACAACACAGGGCTTTAGAAAGCCTGAGTAGGGACCCAATATAAAAAAAATAAATACCAAAAATAATAATAATAATAATAATAATAATAACAAATAAACGGATCAAAAACAAAAGGGACCTCGTCCTGTTTCACAGGCTCGGTCCCTAATAATAATCATGTATCAATAACGTATTGGCTCATGGGACCCGAAGCTCGGCGTTATGAAGACAGTCGTTTTGTTTCATCGGACTGATGCTTCGGAGGGTCTTCTCTCTCATCGTCAGTCTAGCTTGCTTACCCTGTTCAGGGGAGTCGGCCCGCCCCCCTGAGCGGATTGGCTGACGGTAAATCGGATCACATTGTGATTGGAGGGCCGTCTCATTGCGCTCTGCGTCAATTCACTGCGCTACCGTCAAGGTTTCACCAGCCAGTCCGTGCTTCGGGATGCTGAGCCAGACACCGCTGTATCATCTGGATCATCAGCACCACACGTCCCCCTCGGATGGACACGCTGGAAGAGGTAGGCGTCTCAAGACGTTGCTTTGGTTTGGATTTGAGTGAGTAATGTTTGGAGCGAGGGGAAACCTAGGAGAATGGACTTTGCATCACAGGCTTATCCTTGGTGCCGGGTCGTCTTCTTGGATTTGTTCCGCACAACATTTATTTGTCTTGTTGGGGTGCACTGCTCTTATGTTGTCCGGATGTCTACAAGAATAATTTCAGCCAGCATCGATATATGGTGAAAACGACGTAGCATCAGCTAAGGAAGATGCTGTCCCAGACAGGCCTGAGGAACACGTAGGACCGTAAGTTAGACACACCAACTTGGAACCCATCTGAGGCTTGGTTGGGGAACACTTTGCCATGTGAACATCCTGTCGAAGTGCTAATATAAAACAAGAAGAAAGAGACACGCTGGGTGTGTGGGTCTGTTTTCCTTTTTCTGGGTTAAGTGACCCATCAAATTAGAACTGATCATCAGTCATGTTCGATGCGTAAGAAACGGATAGGTATTTTCAAATATGTTTCGATGCTTATACTGGACAAACTGTTATCATATTTAAACATCATTCGAAAAACGTCACACCAAAATAATCCCCATTTCATACAGTACAGTACTATGAGAGTATTGTTCTTTATAATACATTACAATATGTATTATAATACAGTAATATTTTGCTAATAATACAGTATATTGTACATTATAATACAATATTTTGCATGTTATAACAAAGTATTGTGTTCAGTTAGGCTTTTTGAAATTGTTGCATTCTCTTTCAGATAAAGCCCTTCATAAAAAATAATTTGGAAGCTTTATTTAAAGCTTCCGGATCATGATATGGATTCAGTATGAGTTCCTCGTGCAAATCAAAGTCCCTATCTAGATAATATCTATTACAAAATCTAGAATGTAAGTGCAATGTGAAGTACCCTATACTGCCAAGATGTAATGATAGATATTGATAGATGTATACTTTATCTATCATTACAACTTCACATTAATACACAGCTTGTTCAATGTCAACATGTGCCTTGTCCAGCCCTAACCCTTTAACTCTGTGTAACTCTCTGCCTTCAGCCCTTTCCTGATACTGAGGGTTGTTAGGGCTGTTCTGCAGGCCTTCTGGTAACTTATCCCTGTGATGCAGTCATAATATGTGATGAGTCTGGTTGAATGTGAACTCCTCCATGCCTGGGTGGGCGCTGTGTTGACCCCAGATGGGTTCATCAGTGGAATAGTATTTTGTTTTATTTTGTATTCTACGGTATTGTTTTGCCTGTGGTGCGTGGAGGGAAAAGGAAACATTTTAGCTCAATGCCTCAATCATGTTGTATATAAGTTATGGATCCATGAAGAAGCCTACTGAATACCGGAAGTTATGGATCTATGAAGAAGCCTACTCATTACAGGAAGTTATGGATCCATGATGTAGCCTACTGCATACAGGAAGTTAGGTGTTATTGTGGACCAGCAAAAGGGACTTATAAGTCTGATTAGCAACATGGAACTTTGCATTGTTGCCGAAGACAGAAGTGTGATTTGACCGTTATTAATGTGCACAGTTCAAACCCAGGGACATGTACTGTGGGCTCCAAAGGCAGCAACAGCGTGGAGCTTGTGTTCTATTTGTCTCAATATATTGTGATATGTTTTACGCGGTCTCCTTCTGTCGCTTTTCGGCATTATGTTACAATAACAGTTTCATTTAAGCTTTCAAACAAGGTTTCTGTAATGCATTGTTATGTACATTTGAATCAAAACTAAAACCATCCCAGGATGATATCCAATTGTCCAGGGATAATAGCTAATCAATAAATAAGACTTCATTGTTAATGCAGATACAACATGCTGGATCTTTTGTTTTTTGAAGATAATGAGTAAGTCAGTAATAAGTCAGTGAGGATTAGTTCATCCTCATCCTCATGTTTTCATGTGTTCACTTCATACTCGTGGCTCTGTCATAATAATTAGCTTGCTGTCGCATTACAACAAACATTTACTGACTCAGTTGGAGGACATTTATATCCAGATCATTAAGATGATATGTTATCAGAAAATCTTCTGTTAACACCAAACATAACTGGGTTTGGACCTAGTTTAACAGTGTATCAACTCTAATTTGTTCTATTTGTAATTTATGTCACACATATATATTTGTACGTTTTGATTCAGGGAAATATCTTTGAAGGAGGCCTTGGTATTCTCATGTTCCCATGTTCTCATTAAACCAAAAGTTTGGAGCAGACTGGTGCATATAAGAACTATGTGACTCAGATATATATGTAAAAAAGGCACAATACATTGTGTAGCATGTCCGGTTTAACGTGATCACTGTTCTGATTTGCCTTGAGCCATTGTTTTAAAAGTGGAATATGTAGGGTACTCCCTTATGACAAGTGTTACTGTGATTGCATACTTTCAGCTTGTTTCATAAAATAGCCATTGGTTTAGATGTGTAATCGAGCTTCTTTGACTGGCTAAACAATGACTGAATTGTACCTGTATTGTAGATGAAGATGCAATGAATGGAGGTAGAGAGGGAAGCAGGGCAGGCATGCGGGAATGTGGGGTAGGCAGGCAAGGCAGGGTAAGCAGGTGGATAAACAGACAAAGGAAACTCCAATAGATTCCAAATGGTTAGTG
>JAOQGG010214210.1:0-16588 GCA_027123015.1 Urophycis regia | reverse complement strand
CCCCCCCCCGGCGCCCGCGCGCCCGGCCGCCCGCCGGCCCCCCCCCCCCCCCCCCCCCCCCCCCCCCCCCCCCCCGCGACAGAAGGCAGACTGAATAACGGTGGCCGAATCAACTCTGAATGGCTTGGAGCAGCCATTGGTTCAGATCAAGCTTGGATGTGTGTGTGCTGCAGGGCGCTCCAGGGTCAGGAGAAAGATTGAGTACTTCTCAGTGCCATCACAGTGACATCACAGGTGCAATGCTCTGTGGTTAAGAATGCCAGTTGTGTTTGCCATTGTTTTGTCATAAGGCACCTTGAACCACATCTGTTTAACTCTCAACTTGTGTTGTTTTTACGAAAATGTGTTCCCAATGTTATGATTATAGCATTTTTTTCTGGAGCCAGTGATATTCCATGTGAGAGAATTGTTTTGTTAAAGAAAGATTTTAGGAGTGATTAGTTAGCAAAAGGCTACACACTAAATGAAACACTACTATATTTGTTTCCCAATATGGTTTGGCTAATGTGTTATCATGTGTTTAGCTAATGTTTATCAACCATGTGTCATTCTAATCCTGAAAGTTTATTTCTTAATGTTAAAGGATCTGGATGTTATGGAAAACAGTAATTCTGTTCTGGCCTCCTTGATATAACTCATGAAAACCCTGTGCTACTGTAGTTGACTCCATTTAAACATTGTGAGATTTCATCCATTTTTCTGTCTTCTTTAGTATAGTCCCATGATTATTATTAACTATAATGCAATAGAACCGATTTGGAAGTTGCATGATCACAGCAATGATACCATAATTTCATTATATATAAGGATAACGTATAATGTGTAGATACTGCATATATTAAGATTGGAAAATCTTTTAGCCAATGGGGTTAAACTAGGCCTTAACTCTTTTCCAGTATCCCTTTGGCCTCGAGTTTAAAGGGACAGAGAAGGTGCAGTGGGGATCATTGTGTACAATACTTTCTGTTTCTTTCTTTCTTTCTTCTTGTCATAAACATCAACACACTTGGGTTGTCACAAATATGTTGTGTTGAATGTGTCCCCCATCACGACAGACATTCTGGATGTTGTTTTCAGTGCCATCAAAGTTTAATTTAGTTCTGTTTTTGATGTGCATGTGCTGTATGAGTCAGATGTAATAGGCTGTACCAGCCCCCCCCATAATATCACATGAATATGTAATATGTAAAAGAACACTACTCTTTTTTTTCTTTTCATTTGCAAACCACTTTGAAAACAGGCTTCCGGCCTGCTGTAAGTATGTACAGGATTTGCGTAAGTTATTAAGAGATGATGGATGGACACTCCTGGTGGGTTCACATGAGTACATAGCAAAGACTGAATCAAGTGAACTATAATCTCTTCACCCACTCACTTGAAATGCAAACATGGATGGAGTGTTTTTATAATGAATAAGCTTCAGGCTGCTTTCTGTTGATTCAGTTCAAAAGAGAAAAGCACATGCAGGCTCTGTGAGACGCTGGGCTTTGGCTCCTATAGGACTTACTCTTGATTGGACGATGAGATGATGCAATTGTCTGGTGTGTGGTTAGTTGTCATTATTTTCATAACATTTCTTAATAAAAGAAAACTTTACTTATACAAGTTGAAATGTTTGCCTTTCATTTGTATTTACTGACTTGACGCTAGGAACCCAAGCTTCAAGATGGCCGTTAATTCATCTTTTATTTCTCTGTCTTCTAAAAATATAGTCCAATATATTCGAAAAAAGATGGTACAAAAACACAATGTGATGGGAATCCTTTACTTTATTTCCCTTTATGATTCATAGTAACATTTATATAAACATGAATTGGAATGTTTCACTGAGTGCATATCGGAAGTTTAAAAAAGTAATGCCTACAATTTATTTTCATTGCATGTATACATAAAATATTCCTTATATATCCCAAAAAGGTTGCATCAAATCACAAGATGCTTCAAACTGAACATTGTTAACAATAAAACAAAGTAACATAGTAACAAAGTAACATAGTAACAATAAAATAGTAGATGAGTATATGGAAGCAAAAACTGCAAAACAAAATTATTTCACTTGTCATTTCTTTGGTCAAATTAAAAAAAATAAAGAACAAAAAATACCATAACCATAACATAACATGTAAAGATGCATAAAACTATAATGATTAATATAAAAAAAAACCTGAGACATTCGATCTCATTCTCAGGATTCATTTCCACATTTTGAAAATGGAATTTTAAGAGAGTAAAACAGCATTTAATCAAAATTTATCGATTAACGTATGCCTGTATTATGCCCAGGAGCTCTGATGCCATATTCACAGCTGGCCGTTCGTTCATTTCCTTGAACTGTTCATTAGGAATGAATGGGAGTGTGTGACAGTTAGGATATTGAGTTTTCTTGGCATCCACTCCAAGCAACTGTGCACTGGCCACTATTTGAGTCAGATTTCTTAATTGAGGATTGAAGCGAGCAACTCGTGCCGCGATAATGGAGATGGTGCAGTTAGCAGAAGTTTTTCCATCCATTTTATACTCTGCAGCTATGAGAGCCTTTTCCATGACTTGGTGAACCTTGAACAAACACCATTCTGTGCTCTTGCTGCCGATATCTTTCTCAGCTGCTGCCAAATCACAGCGTGCCTGTCGAAGCCAGCGGTGGGCCTCTGGTCGGTTTGGCCTTGGGACATTTTCATGATGTGTCCAGAAGTTATATTCATGGGAGGGATAATGTCTCTGAAATCTAGTCCGGCCATTCCTGTGCCGCCTAGCCTCGTTATTCCAAGCTCCATAGAAATTCCTGAATTCTCCATTCCATTTAGGCCTTGAGGAATCTGTTTTGCCATTTGTTAGTTCATCTATTTTGTTCATCATGTATTTGAATGCCTCATTGGAAATCTCGTAGCATTCTGGGTTTTTGTCAGGATGCCATGTGAGGTACAGTCTTTTTATGGCTTTATGTTTTGCCTCCTCAGAAAGGGCCCAGATTTCTGCCAAACATTTGTCAATTTCTCGTTTGGCTTCCTCCAAAGTATCTGGCAATCTCCTATGTGAAAATAATTCATCAGGATTCTTCTCTGTTCCCTTCCACTCTGATCCTTCATCAGCCAGTTCCATGCAAGATGCTTCAGATTCAATGGTAGTCTTTTTCAGTTTGGCCCTGTTTTCTCGTTTAAACTGATAAAGCTCAAGTGAGCTCACTTCGATTAACTCTTTGTCCTTGGTCTGGATTTGATACCTGCATGACAATCCAGTGGGTCCAGGCAATTGCTTGACAATAACTGCATAAGTGTAGGTGTCATTGCTCAAATAGCCAACATATTCACCTTCTTCAAAGTTATTCAGCATGTTCATATCTAGGCAGTCAAGCCATTCATCTGGGATAACACTTCCAGGTTTTGGTTCGTAGAGAGCAGCAGAGTTATCCGCTTCTGCACTGTAATGAATTCCATGCTTTGCCAGAATTTTCTCAACCTCCTGCTGGTTGTCACATGTCAAAAGTACCCCAAGGATAGGTAGATGATTTGAGGCAAGTTTGTTCCCTAATAGAACGTTTATCTCTTTTGTCAGTGTCATGTTTACTTCATTCATCACTTTAAGAGCCATGTCATCATTGTGTTTCAAATAAAAGGTGCATCCTTGATGTATTTGTTTGACATAAACGTCAGTCTCTGCAACTGTATCGTTCAGTGGCTGTTGATCCAAACACAGCTGTGTTTCAAGGCTCCTGCAGCAGATGATTTGAAAACTGCCAAATGTCTGCTCACATATGTCGGCAGCAGCTTCTTGTGTGATTTTGCCTTCCGAATGTTGTCTAATGAGACAGATAAGCCCATGTCTGAAGGCTATAGATGATAGGTGTTTCTTAAACCATCCACTGAATTCACAGGTTCTTCCGTACTGACAAACGTGCATGCTTGACTCCACCACACTCTCCTTGACACACTGAGAGAGCAATTTGGGCTGAAGATTTTTTGGCAACATTTGTACCAGTTGATTATGCTCATACATATCAGCCCCCAAATAGCATGTGCTAAGATTCTCAAGTAGCAGCAATTTCTTTTCCAATGCGCTCTCCAACCGGCTTGTCTGAAATACCGTGTCATTAAAGTAGAGTGTATTTGAGGGACACAGTTTGCCATCTTTTGATGGAAGATACAAAATCTCAGAAAATGTAACAGGGGATTTTTTTTTCTGTGTTCTAATTAGGTGAAATATCTGCTGAACAGCCCGCCTGATGGTTTTCATTTGGTTTGGGTTTGGTGTGAGTTTATCACAGGAATCATGAAAAACCACTGTGAGACTATGACAGTACTGTTCTACTGTTGGTTCATTAGTTACACCAATCATCTGAAAGAACTCTGCATACCTGAAATCCTTTGCTTGGATTTTGTACAAGTAGGGCCTGAAGTCCAATTCGTTGCACAGTCCAAGAGAAGCCTCCACAGCTTTTACCAGTTTTGTGTCATTTTCAACTAACACAACAGGGAGGCCAGTTAAGCTATTACCTGTGATTGTTGATTTGGTTGTTTGTAAGTAGTCATACGAATGCCTAAAAACAACAGCCCTGGTTTTGATGATGTCTTTAGATTGACATGGTAACTGGCAGATGTTCTCCATGTTTGTGGTGACACACTGCATGGGAGGTTTTTCAAAGGCTCCAGCCGTTTTCATCATTTGTTTCATCTCAGATGAGAGGGTGCATGGCAAAGCTATGATTGGCATAGATGTCCAAATTAAGTCTTGATGCTGAGGAGTATTTCCAATCAATGACCCCCTGAGAGATACAGTTGTCCTACCAACCACAACTGATCTATGAAAGGTGCATAATTCTTTTCTAATTTGCACTGGGAAAAGGAATTTGATGTCAGCCAAGGATGTGATCAATTTATTGTTAATGTTTTGTGCTTTGTCCTTTTCTGCCTTTTTAAATGCAGTGTGCAGAAGTTTTGAAGATTGTTTTTGTAAGTGTGGCAGCTCATCATTCTTTTTAGAATGAGATTCTATTTGGTGTGCAAATTCAACAATTTCCTGGTTTGATACAGCATGCTTCATTCCAAGTTTCTTGAGCAATTCTTGGGCTTGTATTTTCTTATATGATGTGGCACCTATCCCTAAATTATCCCAGAAGCTTTGAGGCACAAATTTATTTTCAGGCAGCATCATCTTGTACAATTGCACATGTTCATCAAAGTAGAAGGATGCCATCTCTAAATTTCCTTGGACACTGCGAATCAGCTTCATGCCAGTCATTGAGTGGATGATTTGTCCTTCATATTTACTATACTCCAAATCATTGTGCAGTAGCAACAACATGTTAATGGAGCAAAGAATCTGTCTCTCTGTCAGTGTATCTAGGACAGGCAGAATGAACATCAGAAAATACTGAAGATCAGAGAGGATTTGGATCTGGAAGTGTTCTGAGAGTTCCTTATTCTCTAAACTGTGTTTGAGAAAAATGCTGTGGCTCTCTTTCAGACTGATTAAGTCTGGAAATTGTGTCAGGTCATTGACGATGAATACCTGTTTGGTTCCATCAATACTGACTCGCTTGCCATGTGGTGTTTCAAATATTGGCAAAGATTTTACTTTTCTCTCATACTGACTCCTGTCTGGTGATTTGGATACTCCCAACTGTAGAAACCTTTGTAGCTCATTGAGCTCAGCTTTAGAAAGTTTGCAAAACTCTGAATGATTTAGTTTGAAAACAAAGTCCAACACAGCACTTTCGTCATGTGTATTCAGGAGCTCAGGGTGTAGCAGTGACAGTACCTCTTTTCTAATCTTTTCACTCAAGAACACTGACATGTCAAGCTTCATGCATCCGAGTTTCATCAGAATGCTTGGTATGCCTTCGTTTGAGCCAAATTTAATCACACTTGGTATGCTTATCATTGTTTGCAGGAAGGTGTTGTTTTTGTTTAACCTTGGGCAAACAACTGGTAGCATTTGACAGTCATGAAAAATCTTCATTACTGTATCTAATGTGGTCTTTGGTCTCTGGTCTTTTTGGACAACTTGACTCGCCAAATAATTGTTAAAAAAATTCCAAAGATCTACCAACCACAGCTTTATTTTTTTGCTTGGTACATGGAGATTTAAAATTGGATCAACCTCACAGTCATTGAGGAGCTGGAGAAGTATAGGTTTCAGATACTTCTCTGCTTGAAGAATTGTTAACCTTGTAACAAATGTGGGTTCTAATACTTGAATGTGATTTTCATTAATCAAATAATCAACAAACTCCTTCTCATATCCAAAAAACAGAGAACAATATCTGCTGATCAATTTAGGATTGCTGGAATCAAACATCCTCAAAACTTTGTCATTTGTTAGAAGAAGTGGGAGTCCATCAATTGTTCTAGGCTCTCTCTTTTTAACATGCTCCAAGTCCTTCAAGTCTTTCAAGCAGAAACTCAACAGTTCAGTGCATGTTTTTTTATCTTTAATCAGTGTTTGGCTGATTGGCAATGGTAAACCCATCTCAGTTTTGGTAGGATCATTGAGTGGTTTTTCTCGAAGAAAAGCTGTTGCAGTTGAAGGGCTGAGTGACATAACTTTTACGCCAGCAGCTATGAAACCTTCCCAAATTGTATCCATTTGGGTGGAAGAAGGAACCAATTTCATTCCAATCCTCTCCAAAATGTCAGTGATGTACTTGTCTTCCTTATGTGTCAAGTGAGGGCTGTCAATTTGTTCTGCATCTTTGACATTACACCATTCAAAAGAGTATTTCAAAACTAACACGTGTGAGATCTTTTGTACTGTGCTCTTCAACACGGGAATAACATCAAGAGCCCTGTTGCAAATTGATCTGTAAACCTCGTGTATCATTTCATGCCAGTCCGGAGCAATATCTGTTGATACAAATGGGAAAAAACAAAGGTAAGAGCTGAGATAGCTCTCGGGCTTCTTTTTTGCAATGTTACAGCAGATGTTATGAAGCAGGTCTGCGTACAGTGGAGCTATGATGTTGATTTTCAATGCTCCATTCCAGTCTACTTTCAAACTTTGGCCATCCTCTTTCCATAGGTCCCTCCTGGCGGAGTCTACCTCAAAGTTTCCATTCACGTGGACTGGAAGTCCAGTTGGCACAGGTAGAGGAAGTGTACAAAATGTTCCACCCTTGAAATCTTCCATTTTGGGAATATTATGCTCCACACATGCAGCAACTGAGGCTTCATGTAGCTTGTCTACCCGCCTACCAATGTCAGCTTTAAATGATCCAAACTGATCAGCAATTACCCATTCACTTTGTCTTTGGGAGGAGGTTGAAATCTGTATTCTGTAAATTGCTTGGTATGGTGTTACTGGGCTGTCAGATTGTAAGGCTTTTTGTAGATGCATTTGAAAACTTTTCATTTCCTTTCCGGCTTTTTCTCTTTTTTCAACCATAAAGAAATTTTCTAGTTTTCCAGAGTGTTCAATCTTATGGAGTTGTATTTTCTGGATATTTTTTAAGAAGAGAATCAAACCCTCCGGGTCATCAATAAGGGCTGAGAACAAACTGTCAATGTCTTGGTCAGTGACACCCTGGGTTGAGATTTTAGATTTGTTTGCCATTGTACTCATTCGCAGAGGTAATCTGAACATCGTTCCTTCTTCAAGACTAAATTCCTTGGGCAGAAATGACTTGTAGACATCAAGGTATGTCTCTTTAAAATCTGAATCAAGTCTGTACCCACAGCCAAAAGTAGCTTTCCCTGATGAGTTTTCAATGTAGGTCTGATTGGGATCAGAAATGCAGAGTATTTTATCTCCAGTTAAGATAGAAGGACAATCCGTTATGTTATACACAGAGTTGAATCCAATTCCATATTTTCCAGTTTTGCCTGGAGTGTTGTGTTTGCCACCTTCCCCAAGCTGTTGGATGCCTTTCAGATCTGCATCAGAAAACACCTTGTTATTGTAGACACACAGTGCAGGGCCCTGCAGTTGGTTCCAGCTCTCTCCAAATGTTTTTTCTGTGCCATGGTCTCTCTTGTCCAAGACCAGATGGATCTCTGTGGCTTCTGCGTCATCAGCATTTTGGATTAGCTCTTTCAGGATATCTTTCTTGGATGGATAAGCCGCAATAATGTTTTTAATTCTCACTGGCAGTTGCTCTCGCTGTTCAAACTCAAAAGCAAATGGTGAAATGTTTTCTAATAAGTGATTTTCCAGAGTCTGATGTTTGGTTGTCTTAATATTAAAATGGCATGCAACCACTCGAGCAATATTATCATGGCACAAAACCACTCCTGAATTAAGCGGCATCCACGGACTGTCATTGAAGGATAACTCTGCTGCAGGTTGCAAAACCCCATGCTCATTGGGGATGAGACAGTCTTGGATTTTCTCTTTAGTCTCATATAAACCACTCAATACTGTGAGGCAGACATTGAGATCGGACTTTGGAAGTGGGTTCTGTCCATGTGCAGCATGTAATTCCTGAAGTACAGTGAGATACTGACTTTTTGTGAATTTCCTTTGGACACCAACACTTTTCCAGAGGCTCTTGAAATGAGCAATGGCAGGTGGAAGTACATGAAGGTATGGCTTTGCGTCAAAGTCCTCATTTTCTGCCACATATTGTGTATGTACAAACTTGCAGCCAACAAGAATGAACGGAAATGTATTTGCCCATTCTGAAATAAGTGGTGTATCACCATGAGCCTTGAGCCATTGATCCAGAAATGAATAGCATTCATAGGCTATATCATCCAACCTTGTTTCATTGGAGGTCTGGCATTTGAAACTAGTGCTCTTCAGCTGCTGTAGCACTGTCTCAAGTGGTGGACTCTGACAAACTCTCAAAATGTTTAAGACTGGATCAACTCTGTATACTTCCAGGTTGGTGTGATCAATCACTGGCTCTGTCATGTTCACAAGGTGGCAATATTCCTCCTTAAAAACATCAGTGGGCTTCCAAAGTGTTACTCTTTCCAACTGTGGGTCATTCACTGGAGAAAAGGCTGGAAGAAAGGCAGTGTTCCTTATTGATTCCCAGTAGAGTGAGTCCTTGTCATGCAGATGACTCCTCAACTGTTCCAGAATACAATTCACTTGCACATATGCTTTACCTTTGTCTTTATTCCACACATAAGTCGTTCTGACAACTTTTTGTGCAATCTCTTCCAATGGGATATGGTCATTCAGCATTCCAAGCGCCAACAAGTGATGAATCCTATGAGGTGCACTAAAGTCATTTTTGGTTCCTTCAAGCAAGCGTCCTTCCATTTGTCCAAAAAGGCAGGCTACTTTTCCAGTAGGATTGACAACTTTTTTGGTGCATTGGAGTTGCCCACCCTTTGTAGGAATGCATGGATGGTGCATCAGTAGGTCATCAATTTCAGGCATGTTTAGGTCAATGGCATGTAGCACAAGAGCATTCCTTTGTTCAGCATCCATGGCAGCCAGATTCTTAAAAACAACTTCTTCATAAAATTTCACCCAGTTCCATGTTCTGCTCTTGATATGTTCTTGGAAGCCAGCCTTTTTAAAGCTGTTTCTCAGCCAAATTGGAAGAGGAATCACATGGTTGGGTGCTTTAACATGGCTTTGCGCTACCTCAATTGCAAGTGCACCAATTTGCTCATGCCCTTCGATGTTTTCGTGTAAAAAGATGGCCTTGTTGAAGCAACACCAGTTCTTGCCATCACTGAAGATCTGTGGTGCATTTTGTTGGACAACAGCAGAGTAAAAAGCATCCACTAAAGGTTTAAATGGTTCTGTAACTGTCTCCCAATTTGGCCAATAGATGGAGTAACAGTAGCCTTCCAAGTGGTTGTTTTCAGACATGCTCTTCAATACTGAGAGTACAGTGATATATGCTGATTTTGCAGGGTCCTGAAGGAGAGCCTTGTTCCAATCACTTTTTACTCCCCTTGAACATAGAGCCTTCCTATTTGATGTCACAGCAAATGCCCCATTTAGATTCACTGGAAGACCCGTTTGAATGGAGAGAGGTAGGAAGCAAAAGGCTTGTCCGATTAGTTCTGTTTTTGACGACATCCATTTCTTTGTTTTGGGATTTTTATTGAGAGGCACAGCAATCCCACCAACAGGCAAAGCAAACTTGGCTTCTTGGTTGTGAATCATTTTGAGGCACTGTTTTGTTCCAAAGCAATTGTATAGGAGCCAGAACTGAAAGGATCCACTCTCTGTTTTTTGTTCAAGTTGCACAATTTGTGCTGTGTGACAGTCAGTTAATTCATTGCATTTTGTATTTACAAGGACCAAGCTTTCAATGGCTTCAACTTGCTCTTTTGACATTTGATCTGGTATCTTCATGCTACTCTCAATGGTCTTTGAGACTATAAAATTTGTATGGATTTGGTCATCTTGTGGAGGAGTTGAGGCATCTTCTGTGATATTTTGTAACGAAATGATGTCAATGTTTTTTAGAAAGAGCAGGTACATTTGTGAATTGCTCATGAAATTATTTTGGAAATCAACAATTTTGACCCTGTCATACACCTTTGTGCTTATTTCTGACTGAACAGCCTCTTTTTGTGTTCGGAAGGGTAATTTGATTAGAGTACCTTGGTACTCTACAGTGCTGTTAAAATGGCAATCAAATATGTTTTCAAACGATTTGAACTGCCCAGGAAACCACTTCAAGAGATCACGTCGAGTGAGATCCAGTTTTATTCCAGGATTTGTTTTTTCCTTTATGTGCTTCTTCAAGTGTGTTACATTTGGATCTAGCATGAGGAGATGACTGCCACTAAGGATAGAGGGACAATCTGTCACATGATACACTGTATTGAATCCAAGGCCGAATTTTCCAATTTTATCAACCATGTTTTCCTTTGAGGCTGAGCCTACTCTGACAATATTTGTCCAATCATCTTCTGTGAATTGCTCATCATTATGCGACCAAAGACAGGGGCCCTGACAAGCAGTCATTCCAGGATCAAAAAAACTTTCTGGTGGGTCTTTGTGCACTCTGAAATCTATCATGAACCTACAGGCCCTTGCTCTAGCATCCTCCGCATTTTGAATCAGCTCTTTAAAAATGTCATTTACCTCATCATACTCATTTAGAATGTTTTTAATCCGCATTGTTATCGGTTCCGACTGTCCACATTGTTGTATTCCTAAAATCTCAGGTCTAAGTATACGTGTACTGAGCAGTGGAATTTTCAGCCACTCAGCAGTGGCTCTTGGCATCTCTGCATGAATGACATAGTATTCTTCCTGACTATGCTTGAGTGCCTCCAAACCATCTTTGCTGATGTCACAGAAGACCGTTGTTGACAGTGACTTTAAGGTAAAAAGTTCATCTGCAATAACTGGAACAGGGATGTCTTCTTCAACCAGTCTCTTCTCTCTCGCCATCCAATTAAGAATTTCTATTGCCATTTTCAGCTCACCAGAACTCCCAACTGATATGCGCCTTTCTTCAATTGAGTCTTTGATCTGGTTAAGAATGCCAACAATTTCTTCCCCTGAAAGGCACTGCCTTAGTCCAAAATGGCTGAGCATCGTCCTGTAAGGAAGAAATTCTTTTGGAATTTTCTCAATGTAAGAACTTAGATCGAGATTTGGAGGGTACTCAAGAACTAGATCTACAGGAGAAACAAACTTGTTGTGTGCCCAAAACCAGCGTGTCTCCTTGGTCACAATTTCTGTGAAGTCATGAATGTGATCTTGCATGTACTTGTAAGTACTATTCAGCTTTCTTTTGAAATCCACATCTGTATCTGGATTGTTTAGTGTTTCTGCAATTGATGACAACACTGACAGGTTTTCCAACACTTTGATAGGTGGGGGCAAGTCTGTGAGGCCAAGTTTCTTGCCTACCTTCTCACTAACCTCACCTTTTAGGGGCATTACATACCCAACAATGTCGTCATACTTTTTATGTCGTATTTCACGTGGACAGAAGAAACAGACTCTATCCATCTCCTTGTTTTGTTTTTTTGGTTGAACACATGGCACCCATTTGGTCATCAATAGGCTTTCGAGCTGTGGTGTAGAGAATTTTGAAAGCATATCACTGTTACTGAGCAGACTAAGAATGACCTCAGCTTGTTTGACAGCCTTCTTTTGAGACTTTAGTTGCAGATTCTCAATATGTTTGACGACATGCAACAAATGTAAAGTGGTGATATCTGTTTCTTTGTTTCGCAATCCAAGTTCTGTTAAACTCTTAAGCATCTGTGCCGTTTGTGTGTACACAGCTGGTGGGAAAAAGTCCAAATCAAAAAGTTCCTTGAAGGTTTCAATTCTAGGATCAAAAAATTGTGATGCCTTTTTCCAGCCTCCATTGAGTTGAATGAAGTTCAACTCTTTACATTTTGCTTTTAAGGCTTTATTTTGAGAGAAAAGGGTACCACCATGCTTTAAAATCCATGTCATCGTTTTCTCTGTATCATCTTTTCCAAAAGCATCACACTTAACACAGTCTATCAGTAGACTAGCTGCTTGAGACGTATCAAGGATATCAATGTTGAGTAGTTGTAGAAGTCTGCGATCGGCCTCAGTGGCACACTGTACCACATTGTCAGGCATAAGGAGGTCTGTGGGTATTGTTAACCCGACACCCAAAAGTATAGCCTGCTTGGATTGAGAATCAACACATGATCCTTTCATGGTCTGGAACACGGGTAACTTTGAGAGAACATCTTGCTCTCTGGCTGAGAGAGAATCCAGGCGAGAGAGATACATCTTAAGTTCCTTTCTGTCATCATGAGAAACTGCCTGAATTGCTTTGATGAGATGATCAGAATCTGTGTTCATGAATACCTGCATGACACTCTGCGGAGAAGGGGGCAGCACATAAGAGTCTATGTCTTCATGTTTAAGCCACTCTCCTCTTCTCACAACAGTGCCTCCAACTTTGCTCACCAATTTACCAATCTGCTCTGGTAAGTAAGCTTGTTTGTTTCTCTGAAAAATTAGGGTTGTGTTCCGTTGTATTTTTGCAAGTAACATGGGCTGTGTGGCATCAACTTGGGACTCAATGGATATTATGGGCATGCCTATGAAACCATTTAACTGGCTGAAATGAGTGTTAAGGAATTTCCAGAACTCTGACAGCCATCCGGCTGGTGGATGTAGGCAGTTTCCAATTTCCCAGGTTACATGCTCCTTTCCCTGTTTCCACTGCATAGGCAAATACCTCTTTGCATAGTCAGCGACCTTGTCTGCATCAATGTTGATGACATTAAATATATCTGGAAAATAAACCATTGGAAAAACGCATTAAACGCATGCAAATAAGGTGTTTATTTTTATACATATACAAAACAATGAGCCTACCTCTTGTGGCAAGTGTTTTCAGATGTGTTTGGCAGGTGGTGCTCAGGTCATGAGGGATGAAGAGGTTTTTGCAACCAGGCAGCAGGGACCTGTCCAAAGAATAAGTTACTTTTACGTTAATTATCTAAATGTATTGATGACAACTACCAACAGCACACTAGCGCTTTTCACACATAAATGCCGTGACATTGCTGGATAAAGTTTTCTGGTAAAGGTAGCAGTTTCTGAGAAGACAAGCTTCTCAGCCTATTTAACAGAGTGCTACCATTCAAACAGCAGTGACAATGCAGTTATAATCATCTGTCATTTCCCAGAAAGTATGTGTTACCTTTACACCGAAATCACTGAAATTGGAAAACAATATGTCCAATGTACAGTTTTTGTCAATCTTTGATTAAACCTGTGTCATTAGCTGATCTGCTGGGCTGCCTGATCTGCCATACAAAAAACTAAAAGTTGTAGAGTGGTTTTTATTTCTCTCCTGCATGTGTTTACCATGCATGTATTATGAGAACAGTGATTATACTCTAAAGCTTGCACAGAATAAACTTTGCCTCCTTGAAAAACTTTGTTATTGGCTGAAAGTTCAAACAGAGCATCCTAATTTTTATTTTTTAAATGCATTTTATACAGTATGTGCTATTTGTAAAAAAATTTATTGGGACCTTGTGGTCTTTATTTGTCATTCCCATGTGACATGGGAACGAAATTTGTTCTCTGCATTGAGTGACAGCAGTGGGCTGCTATAATCAGTGCCCAGGGAGCAAGTTGGGGTTCAGGGTTCAGTGTCTTGCTCAAGGACACTTCGACATGTAGACAGTTTTGGAAGTGGGGATCACAGGGATCACAGGGATCGAACCCCCAACCCTATGGTTAGTGGACGACCACTAACCACCCGCTCTACCCACTGACCTACATGCCGCCCATAAATAATCAAAGCATACACATTAAAGACACAGGGGGTGACTATTGATTGATTACCACAGTGGGTATCTTACCTGGGAAATGCTTTGTTGTCAATGAAAGCGACATCTTCATCTTTGTTTGTAAAGGATCTGAATGTGCCGTCACTGAGAGGAAGCAGTGGAAGGCCCTGGAGTTCTTCGTATGTTCCATCGCTTAAAACATATTCCAAAAGAGATAACTTGTCTTCTTTAGTGACATTCTGCAAATCAGTTTTGTGGAGGATTGTCCTGAGAAAGGTGGGAGTAACTCGTTCCAGGGTTTCAGGATGTGGGTATGCCCTCTCAATCGCTCTTTCCACCCATTCTGGGATTTTCACAAGGTCAACTCCACAGGAAACCAAAATCCTTTCAATAGCAGCTGATACTTCAGGGCTTGTTGAAGAATTGCTGGGCAGCACAGCTTCTGAAGGACAGACAAATCTTTTTTCATCTGCAGCAAGAGAGAGTACAGCGATATTCTCTCTAAATATACATTGTAAAACATCCTGGGCAACTGCTAGCCATTTTTCTTTATGTTCAATGCGTGTTATGTCTGGCCAAAGACCGTACACAGAGGAGAGTGGGAGCACAGAGTCTTTGGATAATTCAATGGCATCTTTAAGGATCCTGAGATATGCTTGTGGGAGCACCTCTTTGACCAACAATTCATTCCACATGGCACCTTCATCATGTTTTTGATCTTCTTCTTGCCATTTGATACTTCTTCGGTTGTCTGTCAGGCCAAAGCATGCGTTTACATAAAGAGGAAGACCAGTCTTGTTGGATTCGTTGTTGGGAAGTGGGAGAAAACAACTCAATCTACTGTCACCATGGTCTCTTTTCGGGCCACATGGAAACGCCAAGTCAACTTGTGGTAGAAAACTCAACTTCTCTGCGAGTGAATCCAGTTTCTGCACATTGCCCTCTTTCAGGCAGCAAGTAGTCAAGAGCCAATGTTTTGTTTCTTTGTGGTCTTCTGATGTGACAGTTATGTCTTTAAAGCTTGTTGAGCGCTTGATGATTGTGTCATCACTTGACTCCAAAACTATTGTTTCAGAACATGAGCTAGTCACCTCAAGCATGACATTGACAGAGCTTTCTGCCCTGATATGAATTAAAGACACTGATTCCACATTTTTCAGAAACAATGGACATAATTCTGCATCTGCAATGAAGCTGTCAAAAAGTTCAGCAACTTTGTCGGAATTGTACAAGTTATCTGAGATTTCAGATATTTCATTGCGCAAAGGAAATCTGAAAAGTGTCCCTTCAAAGTGCTGGTCTTTAAGGACAACCTCCATCCACTGCTTTTGGCTTACATGTTGGACAATGTATTCAAATGACCTGAATTGATCTCTGAAAGTCTTCAAGGTTTCCTGGTCTTTATTATCAGCCAAATTCCATTGAAAGCCTCCACGACCTTGTCCAAAAAGATACTCCTGGGGATCTAACGCGGCAAGATGGTTTGAGCTTAAGATCCATGGCACATCTGAGAATAAAAGTAAAGTAAAATAGTATACATATAAATAAGATACACTGTAGAATGCATGGGAAACACTGGTGGGCCTGCAGAAATTATGTGCTAAGTTAGCTAATTTGCTCTGATGTACCTGTGATGTGATACACAGAGTTGAAGCCAATCCCAAACCGCCCAACTTTGTTTGGGTCCTTGCGCTTGACACTTCTTCCTGTAGCTTGAATTCCTTTCCAGTCCTCCGAAGTGAACTTTGCATCATTGTATGCAAAGAGAGCAGGACCTAAACAACACAATAATGTTTCATGATTTAGCTGTCATAATAATAATAATCATCAAAATGTAAGACTATTCCGTGTTGGAAGTGTTCCTGAAATTTGAGGTAATGTGTCCCTGTGGGGTTGCCGTAAGGCAGGAGTTGTGAGCGAACTTCTGCATTCAAAAACTTGTTGGAGTTAAATAACCCTCCATTTATTGTTTGTTAAAATTGCCCAGTTAGATGAACCCAAGACGTTACAACAATAATAATAATAATAATAATAATAATAATAATAATAATACAAATACATACTGTATGTGTGCAAAAGATAAAGTTATTCAAAGTTTTCAGTTTCAGTCTTTCACTATGCCACCATTTTACTGTGCCACCATTTTGCAAAACAGTGCAGAAATAGTTTCTGGCCATCATTAATCACCCTTGACCATTGTGGTCAAGTTTCATAAAAAGCGACCAGCCGGTTATGGCTGGATAGGAAAACGTGGGGGAATAATAAATAAAAAAAAACTAACAATCACAAGAGGCCTCACACTTTGTGCTTGTTCCCATACTACTACTACTACTAATAATAACAATAATAATAATGGGGGGGGGTCCCCTATATGTGACGACGTTTATTTATATTCGAGAGTGTAATCCGGGAAAGCAAAGCGAAAGGAACGT
>JAOQGG010213719.1:0-10990 GCA_027123015.1 Urophycis regia | reverse complement strand
CACACACACACACACACACACACACACACACACACACACACACACACACACACACACACACACAACACGTATTTCTTTATTTCTTTATTTCTTTATTTCTTTATTTCTTTATTTATT
Organism: Urophycis regia; assembly: GCA_027123015.1. NCBI lineage: Eukaryota > Metazoa > Chordata > Actinopteri > Gadiformes > Phycidae > Urophycis > Urophycis regia. The sequence continues at coordinate 10,873 of JAOQGG010213719.1, read as the reverse complement.
TATTTATTTATTTATTTATTTTTTGCTCGCTTGCGCCGCCTGGCCCTCTAGTGTCCTCTTTATCCTTCCATTTTTTTTCTTCAGCCCGTTCCATTTGAACACGGAAGTCTGTGTGGCGCATAGGGCTACTGTAGTCCTCCCTTTGACCGGCCAGGAGCCGCGCGATGAAATACAATTAAACGGACCGTCGTCGTCCCCGCTTGGCCCACTGGACAGCGGTAAGTGTCATGTCGGCCTCAGTCGTTTATTAACGCCGGAAAGGAAATGTATCATCATTAAATGGTAACAGGCGGTCCTTTATCTATTTACACGGGGTGCTGTTCATCACCCGCTGCACCTTTCACTGTGTTGTGGATTCGGCTCGGCTGGCGATGCGCGCCGTGGATTGTGTTGTATTTCATGACATTTACGGTCTCGTTATTTGGTATTAGTTATGCATAGCCCAGAAAACGGGGTGGTTATCGTGCCGTCTGCTAGGTGTTACTGTGTGCGATATGGTTCGGTGTGTGTGATGGCTTAATTGAACACAGTGTGGTCGGTGTGCGTTGCATCGATGCAGCTTGTGGAACGCTCCCGTATTGTCTCGGATGAGATGATGCGATGCCTCCCGTCCTCCATCGATTTTTGTTTTCTTCTCCTGAACCCAGAGGTTCATATATGTATATGTCTCACCTATGCCTTGAATGGCTCGTAGGCTATCTGTAAAAAAAATGTTTTAATGGTGATATTTAAACATTGGTTTCAACGCGCAGTGTACAGCGGGCTGTTGTATTTTGTTCCATGAAAAAGAAAAATCATAGGTAGGTGATTTGCCCCCCACCCACCCCCCAACATTGTTAAAACAATTAAGAGGACAACCCTATATGTAGTCTTATACTGTCGCCTCCTTGGCATACGAATCTGTGTGCTTTCGTGATTCAATCAGGTATCTGTCTGCGTGGGGTCAGGTGGGAAATATTTGTCTCTAAGGTGGTGGTCGTGCAGTTGTTTGTGATGATGGAAGATTATGACCTACCGAAGATCACAGCAGCGGTAGGCTATTGCCTCACAGTAAACATTTGACTGAGGTAATTAGTCGGTGTGAGTGGGGTGGGGTGGTGGTGGTGGAGGGGTAGTAATTAGTAGGGGTCAGCATATCCGACAAGACACCGCGTTAGCAGACACTCTACACAGCGCTCCACACATCACACTCGACATCGACGCAAAAAAAAAAAAAATGTAATCATCGCGATGCGCATAATGCGTCCCCTTCATCACACGGGAAAACCATCACTTAAAGCGAACCATCTTGATTCAATTAAGATGCTCCGCACAACGTTGTGCATTTGATTTTGGACACGAATCATTCCCCCCCCTCCGTCTGAATGCTCAGGCGTCCGTTGGACAGACCCAACACGTGTTGTTGTTCATTACCAGCCAGCCGCCAAGTCAATTACAGGTGCGCGGGCGCGGCGCGGCCTTTTGATCCGCTTTGATTTGCCTTTGTTTAAACTTGTTTGTTTGCTTTTTAATGAACCCGGACCTCATCCACGAGGGGACACGCCGCATTAGCTTTTCACATTAAGAGTACAAGTCACATTGCCGTGTCTGTGTGTACATAACGCCGTACACATTGTCATCCCAATGTTAATCTGGAGTTGTTGAAATCTCCCAGGAATTCCTTCCTGCCAGTGATTTAGCGTGGGATGATAAGGAAGAACCTCACTATGTCATTGTTTTTGTTACAGCGAGTGTGAAGTCAATCTTTTACTCTTATTATTATCTACGCTATTGTTGTTGCGTGACATGCTAACAGTTGGGATAACGAGAGCCATTGTCAAGATGTGCGGCCGGCTCTGCTATCTAGCTTACTGTGCTCGCGGGAAATGTCAGATAACGATGTTGCGTACGTCTGCTGCTCACCCTATGTCTCCACCTCCTCGCAAGGGACTGAAACGTGTCTCGGACGTCTCCTTCACACGCAGAGAGTAGACGCCGCAGCTCGAAGACATGTGTTCCTTAATGTCTTCATACACGCGCATACCGAGACATGCTAATCCCTAGTCTTGTAATTTAATATACTAAACAGAATATATAATGTAATACATTGGTTATGGATTATGGATGTTTTAGCAACTCGGATGATGGCATTAGCATTGGAGCATTTTTCCCTCCAATGCATGAGATTGGGTGTAGTCGGAGACACTGTAGAAAGGAGGAGACACATCACTCCCATTGAAATGCACGGGGAAACTTGGTAACGCCAAGATGGCCGTTGTTTGCACATGTCCCGCCTCGTCCGGTGCCGTCGCTCCAATCGTACGTGGGTCACGCTTTTTGGGACACTTAGAAGTTATTTTCAGTCATCTTTATTTATCCAAACAGACATGGCCCCTTTTAAGCAGTCTATACCAAATCAGACACAGGCAAGGTTAGAGTTACGTCGTTGATCTCTTACTTCATGGCATGATCTGCGATAGCCGACCCTGAGCGATGACGTCTTGCTGTTAGTGCCGGTGTTGTTGTGCCATAGATGAAAACAGTGGCGTGAAGCATTGCGCATGCGCAGTCATGACTACCTGTAAGAAAAAGTGCTTTAAAAACGCTAATTTGATACAAAACCACCAAACCCTTTCAGCGATTTTAGCCTGTTTTTCATCGGGATCTCAAACATGTGGTTTTTTTTTATGCCCCTTAGACCCCGGAAAATGGAGATACAGCTCTCCCCTTATACATTTACACAGGGCCCTGGCCTTGCTGAGACCAAATAGCTGCCTGAACGGCGTTGCCAATATGGCCGCGAGTGAGAGGACTTACCTAGAAGGACTTTGGTGTCGTGCCAGCGTTCGTGTTCCCCTTCACGCGTTCGTTCGGCGCCGACGTGCGCCCTTGGCGGTGTAAAGAACTCGGGCCTGACGTGAAGTGAGTCACTCTCACAAAGACCGCGCTTCTCCTCCTCACTTTCCACCTGCAATTTCCTCCTTTGTTGCGGTTCATCTGGGCCCCCTGAAAGGGCTTTCTTCAGGGAGCCCAGGAACCAGTGTGAACCAGTGTGGAGGGGGTGGGGGGCGTCTCTATAGTGGGCTGGCAGATTCACTCGCACCTTTGGAAATGGACCTTATGTCGTTTAGAAAAAGAAAGAAGAATAAACAGATGTATTTGTGTGTGTGTGTGTGTGTGTGTGTGTGTGTGTGTGCGTCTGTATATATATAGCCGCACACAGAGACAAGTGACAAATTCACAATTTTAAGACAAGAAGATAATGATGATTCCGAGCAGAAGGCTGAGAGGGATAGGGCCATAGAAAATCAAGAGGCTTTGAGTCTTCGTGGACTTGGCCATTGTGTGTTTGGAAAATTGCCACGTACTTTTGTCTTTGGAGTGAAATAAGGAGGACAGAAGAGAATGTGATCATAATGCTGAAGACTTATGAGCAACTACTAATTATCTGCTGGCATTTCTTTCCTGCCACAATAGACCACATCACATCCACATCACATTTTGGCCCCGTTTAGACAAAGGGAAGACACAGACATTTTCCTGCGGTTTTGGCCTCTCATTTACGCTAAAACCCTGTTTTTAATCTCAGGAAATGATTATTTCTAAAAACTCCGGCCAAAGTGGAGATTTCTGAAAAAGCTGGTTATGTGTTGCCGTGTCAACTGGGAGAAACAGAGTTTTAGGTTCTCTAACATCACATTATGCGCCAGAAAATGCTTAATGTCATGTGAGCGCCTTATGTTTACAGTTTGTTTGGCTATTTATGCGGGTTTATGTAAACAACTTTTGGTAAACGATGTTGTGTACACAATGTTAATATTGAAAACGGGGGGGGGGGTATTTGTTTGTCTAAATACCCGGCTATGTGTAAATGTGGCCTCAGCACGGAGCAGAGAGCTTTCTGAAAATGCCCGTTCTTTATATTTGCATACAACCTGAGAAACCTCCATCACCTGCCAACCTCTAATCAGCACAGGTGTGCTCTGTGCTAGTTGCCTAGCCACAGACGGGCATTAATAAAGTTAACGAGGGCCTTCAAATGTGTCTCCAAAGTACCTGTCTCCCATCTGTCACCCAGTCTGGAGAACGTTTCACCTGGTGACAAGTGAAACTTGTGTGAATAAAAAAGTATGATCTATAATCCATCTAATTAATCTGAATATCTGTGTGTACCTTTCTATCAAAAGGATGCATACCCCCCCCCCCCTCCTCCTACAAGGAATCTGTTTGTCACTGCGTGCGTGGCTGCGTGCGTGCGTGCGTGCGCGCGCGCCTGCGTGTGGAATGTGTAGCTTTCCGTTCTCTCTCCTCCTGTGACTGCGGAGACGAATCCATGAAAATGTCCATCGTTACCTCTCGATCCTACCGTGAGGAGTCTGACATTGCGCCTTTAAGCGTTGTTGTTGTTAAATTGACGCCAGTCGTCTCCGGTCGTTAGAAGTACATTAACAGCCGTTCTCTCCATCTATCTGCACGAGTCACCACCATATGGCGCAATAACGCAAACACCGAGTATTTATTGGAGCCCTACTTTCCGCGTGCTATTTACAAGTCCCTTTTGGAGCATCATGTCATCCCGGGACGACATGATGTCATCTCTTCCTGACGGTAGGAATGCATCCCAAACGCCACGTCGCTGCGGTTCAGTTCGGTCGTGTGTCCGGCGGCGCCGTAACGCAAATCACTCGATCCGGGAGTATAGAAAGTAACTGGCTGCGTTCCCTCCTCCTCCTCCTCCTCCGCCGTAACCTAATACCCGGCCCGGCCCGGTACCAGGCCGGGTACCGGCTCCCTTGCTCATCCAGGAGGAGGAGGATGAGGAGGAGGAGGAAGCAGCGCATCGATCAGGGCTAATATCCTGCTGCCACATCCCCTCGATGATGTCATACTGCTGCCACACCGCTGCACTCCCCTGTGTATGTTGGCCATATCGTTTACCGCGGGTCCATCCCTCACGTCAGGGCAGGGCGCTATAGATTCATGCATTTTACAGTTGTTCTCCTTTTTTTCATTATTTTTGTTGTTGAGTTCCAGGAAGTGAAGTGAAATAGGATAGTACAGCACATCGCTCGGTTGAAATGTATGGGCTGTTATGGATCCGAAATGACCCTGCCCCCTGACCCACAAGGGGGCTGGGGGGGGGGGCTATGCGTACAGGGCATGCATCGCACGTGTGGTTGTTGGTGTGTGTGTGTGTGTGTGTATGTGTCTCTGTCTTTGTGCGCGCGTAGGTGTATTCGCAACGGCTGACCTATATAGTAGACTGTAATTTATGAACAATAGAGGTACAGCATTTGACAGTTCATATAAATCAACCCGGTGGAACCGCCGGCTCAGCGGAAACGGCCAATGAGGGGCTGTTGCGGCAGAGCGCCAGTGTCCACCAATGGTTGATGTTGTCGTTAGTGCTGTCATCGCGCCTCAAGGCTCGCGTCGCCTCACCTGCCCGGGGGCCATTAACACTGGGGGCCCGCAACTTTAACACATAACTTTTGGCCCGGCATAGAGATTTTTGCTGTGACCTTCTTTGCAATCCATCAAGTGAAACGTGTGGTGCGTTATTGTTGATACTGCACATGGTCTAAATAAGCGTTGATATTGTTTTAAGGGGTTGAATTGTTGAGCATTTTCTTTATAATAAATTCCATGAATGTACCGATGGCATATGTACAAAATACAATGACATCATGACCATCCTCGTCATATAGCTTACACACCCATAGCATATTAAACAACCAAAGTGTTGATGTAATTACAATGTTTTTGAGTCATTATTTACGGTGAAAATGTTTTTTTTCCAAAGGCTGTGCAGCTCAGTACATTTCCATTCTCATCCAAACAGAGCCCAACTATCATGATGTTCCATTATGATATACTCATCAATAATGCAATAATACAATATAATACATTTCCGATTTTTGATTGACTTAACAACTGCGGTTTCGCTGTCTTCCATCATCATGAGTGATATGTTTGTATCGCTGAGTGACATGTTTGATGGGAACAGCAAACACCTGGCTGTTCGTAGCGGCCGGTGTGTTTTTTAAAGGAAGTGAATGGAGGCGTACACAGCAACTAGTGTAGGTGATGGCTGATGAGTAGATTGGCAGTGATTTGGAAGAAGCCAAACAAATTGACCACTGTCGGGGTGATAACGCCATGTCACTCTAAACCCTAACCCAACACCGGGAATTAACTTGGCAATGATTGCCTATCAATCGTGCAAATATTTATACAAAAAAAGCACTGGTATGTGTGAGTTCATGATTAAGGAATGCCCCTCACTCAATCATTAACATGGTATTCCACATGACGGATTTATCTCCGCTTCGACTTTGGAAGGAGAGGAGGTAGGCTGAAGCATAGTTGTAAACTTGTTATTTTTCTACTGCTGTAGTTTGAAACTATTTGCATGTTTAGTCTTTTAACTTGTACGTCATTTCACGGTTAATTACTAAACGATGACGTAACAAAACAAAACAATTCCGACTACTGCAGTTGGAAACTGCTTATTGTTTCATACAACTGGCATGACTGACTCCTTATTGTGAACTATTGTTGCTGAGGAGCAAGTCGGCTACAGCCATTTTCAATGACCTCCCTGAAATCAGTTTCTCTGGGTGGGTTGTCTGCAGAATGGACACACATACAGGAAGAGAGTATCAGATGCGATCTTAGTGCTATTGTTAATGTTAAACATGCGATTGATTGACCGTGAGATTGTTGAAATTGTTGAAATGAGTTTCGCCAGACGTTTTCTCCTTAAGGTTAATCAATAAACAGGATGGTTGGAATTGACTTCAGGATATGCCTTTCAAAGGTGTAGAAATTAACAATTAAACTTTGTGTGTGCAGTGCGCGCCTTGTGGACAGCAGGAAACAGCAGGGAGTCCGTTAACAAAGGGCCACTGTAACCCTGCTCCTCACAGGACTGCCGCACTCCCAACGTTAAATGACCCGTCTCTCAGGGCTCCGTTTCAGCCAGAACACAACACAGGAGGAGTTATTATTAACTGTCATTTTTAACAGCCTTGCCTGCGTGGCTTATTTATTTATGAGTTTAATATTAGTGCTGATCGCTTTCTCCGCGCCGCCGAGCCAACTTTCATTGTGAAGCCTAAGTCACATGATCCTAAGTCACCAGAAGAAGGAGAAGAAAAAAAAAGAAAAGAAAAAAGGAAGAAAAAAAAAAAGGTGTGAGACAACATGGGAGAACGAATGTGCGAGAACGTGTGAGAACAACTTGATGCTAGCTTGCTGGTTCCCCCTTGTCTGAGATGTCCTCCTCACACCTGCCCAGCAGGTGACACAAGAGTGTGAGGCAGAAAGTCGGCCAACACTGCCCGTCGGGGCCCCCTTCTTAAGGGCTCATCTTCGCCGAGCTGTTGTGAGGAGGATCTGCTCGGCCTTCGCCGTTGAGTCCCAACCGACACGGATACTTGGCAGTGCACGGCCCCACGTAACGTTGTTATCCGTGTTTGTGGTACCGAGTGTGTTATCCATGTAGGCGCGTTTGCGATTCGTCGTCCGCCTAGCAGCCCCGTGTCTTAACAGCCGCAGATAATTGTTCACCGATTAAAAACAAGATTTGGCATCCAAATTGGTCAATGTAAACTCTGTTACGGCCGAGGAACATTAGATGACGCTAACGTTTAGCATTCCAGGAGATGACATCACAGTGCTGCTCTCCCTGATGGAAGTCAGCCTGCAACGCTCTCACGGACAGTTGGCTAGCGTGTGTTCTCTCTTGTTGCGCCACGAAGGATCCAGTCGCCTCCGCCGCGCGCTCTGTCCCGACGCTAATTCGCTGTTTAACCTGGAAAGCCAACGTGTTGGCTAGCTCAGCGGGCTACACCGCGGGGTGGGTGTGACGGCGATGCCGCGATATAATGAGCAGCAAACGCTCAAAATAGATCGCTATAGCGGTGGTATCGGAGCCAGCGTACCATTACCTCAGGCGCGGTGTCTTCCCTCCCGCGGTCAACCCGCCGGAACACATTGTGCGTATCTTTGTCACGTTATGAGAAACAAAATCACAGACGAATGAGTGTGTCACATCTCCACTCCGTTTCATAACAGTTCCCTGTGAAACGGGAACGGGTTATGTTGTCGTTGGCGACGCCTGTGACTGCGGTCGTTACCGAAAGAACTCACGCAGGGACAGCCGTGGTACCTGGGGGGGGGGGTGTAGAGCCGGGGTTACATCTATGTGCTATCTGGCGCTCGGCTGACACAATAACAGGGACAGAGAGTTCTCATGGATAATCAAATGGTAAACAAGATATTATGCCATTCCATGGCAGAGCAGTTCATTGGAGGGGAAAAAAAAAAAAAAAAAGCTCTCGTTATCACAAGGGAGCTAACCGCTTTTATCTTGAAAAATCAGTGACGTTTCTGTGATTGTATCGATGGTATGCCTTGTAATAAGTCTTTTTGTTTTTTACTAAACACACTGAATTAGCCCGCTGTTAGCCCGACGCGGCTGCAGGATTTCTGCCTGTCTCTAGCACGGTGTGAGAGAAAAATGTCGAGGTTCCTACGTTTCTACGTTTGTCCTTTCGTCAAGACCGTGCCATAATGTCCCCCTGTCTGGACATTAACAGCTTGCATTGACACACGGAGTGGCTGCCATGGCAACTGGTCACGGCCACCACCGGTCGTCAATGAGGACGCTGATAGCCTTGCGGCCACCTGGAACTGTTGAAACTCTTTCAGGACTCGCCGTAAGTGCGCACGGGCTAAAAATAGGCGCGCCGCATTTACACTTCCATATTCTGAGGTAAGCTGACGGCAGGGCTTCCAGCACACACCGTATTTCATCCCGAGCGGTCGACGACCGCGGTGCGTTTGCCTCGTTCAGATACCTGATTAATGATGAGTAGTCTGGGGGGGGGGGAGTGGAGGCGATTTGCCCTGGACTTCGGGGGGGTTGGACACAGAACCTTTTTGAGGCGGCAGTAGCTCAGTGGGTAGAGCGGGTGGACAGAGCGGGTCGTCCACTAACCGTAAGGGTCGGTGGTTCGATCCCCTTCGATCCCCCACCTCCACACGTCGATCCCCACACATGTACTGATTGTAAGTCGCTTTGGACAAAAAGCGTCCGCCGAATGCCCCCTTTTCGTTTTCTTTTGGGCCGGCGGTCGAAACATCCCAACCGCCCCGTCATGGACTTGGCCCGAGATGGTGTGCTGAGTGGAGGGCCAGCAGGTGTGGAGGCTCCCTCGCGCTTCACCCGTGACGTGTACTACCTGGTTCCGGAGCGTGGAGTTCTGGGCCGTCGGCCCGGACGCTAACCTGCCAACGCGTTGATCACATTTGAGGAAGTGTTCCTCTCGGTGTGTTCTTCCGAGCTCGTAATTCCTCTGATTCGCCCCTCAGCTCATAGTCCCAGCTGTTACGCCGGTAACAGCTGTGTACTTGTGTGTGTTTGTGTTGTTGTTGTTGTTATTGTGTGTGTGTGTGTGTGTTTTGATGTATGTGTGTGTGTGTGTGTGTGTGGTGACGTGTGTGTGTGTGTGTGTGGTGACGTGTGTGTGTGTGAGTGTGGTGATGTGTGTGTGTGTGTGTGTGTTTTGGCATATGTGTTTGTGTGTGTGCGTATGTGTGTGCACTCGCAGCCATGCGTGGACAATCAATTGAAGCTGCCAAGCTCTTGTTTCATGACGACTTTACACAGGTGTTTGTCATTGCCTCCTTCTTTGTGTGTGTGTGTGTGTGTGTGTGTGAGAATGTGTGTGTATCTGTGTTTGTGTGTGTGTGTGTGCGTGTGTGCGTGCGTGTTCTAAAGACATATAGGCAGTGACTAACAGGGGCTCCATGCTGTCCCTCTCTTGCCAACTGTGCGGCATGTGGCGATCTTATCTTAATGGGAATCTTCCCCCTCACAGAAGATTCCCATGCCCCTCTGATCCCACCCACTGGCCCTCTCGTCATAGTGGAGCACTGTCTCTGTGATGTTCCAGAGAGGAGCCTGAAGGCTTCAAAGTGTGCAGTTGGCCGTCCCCACCCACGTACACATGCATGCACACGCGTGCACGTACACGCGCGCGCGCGTACATATGCAAATAAGCACACATACAGACACACACAAATGCCTACATATGTACACACACACACGCAGACACACACACACACACACACACACACACACACAATCAGTCCCATACTTGCACGCACACCACACTCACACACTTAGAAGTATACTTCAAGTGGTGAGGGGTGGGGGGGGTGGGAGCTATGTCTTAATTGATGTCAGTGGCAGTGCAGATGGTTGCATTAACTGAAGTAATAAAAAAAAATTAAAAAAATACACTATTTGTCCAAGCTGTTGTGTAATTCTGTGGCTCAACGGTCTGCCATCTCGCTGAGAGGCAGTCTGCTCTCACGGCTGCAACGCGCCACCACAAGCTGTGTGGCTGACCAACGGGGCTTCGGTGCTGTCACCCCGCTCTCCTGAGCCTGAGACCCATTCGTCTTGAAGTGGGTCACCGGCCCGGTTCTGGTGACTGCCCGTCATCACAAGAGTAATGTTGTGATGGGGGTGGGGGGGGGGGGGTGTTGGCGTTCACACCTGATTCTATTCTATTTATAACCCTGAGGGGTCCCACGGTGACACAGCGACTCTAAATGAACTCCCCTGCCTGAGATGCCCAGCAGAGCCGTGGACGTCGGGGCGAGCCTGCCTGCCAGCACGGGCCAGGCAGCAATCGCTGGAATCGAACCAGTTGCACAGCAACATCAGAACAACAAAGGCGCTTGATTCATGGCCCAACTATGGGCATCTGTGAGGGAAATGGTCTCACTCACTTCTCTAAATCAGAATGTCTCCATGACCCCCCGGGGGGGGGGGGGGGGGGGGGGGGGGGCGGGGGGGGGCGGAGGGAGAGGGGGAGTG
>JAOQGG010211185.1:0-11016 GCA_027123015.1 Urophycis regia | reverse complement strand
GTGTGTGTGTGTGTGTGTGTGTGTGTGTGTGTGTGTGTGTGTGTGTGTGTGTGTGTGTGTGTGTGTGCGTGTGCTAGGTGTCGAAGTGCCATGTAAAGACTCTATGCCAAAAAAGAAGCCAGTTTATGGAGACAAGAGGAAGAAGAAGCCAACAACCCAGGCTACCCCAACAGAAGGTACAGTACAACTTAACTAGACCGCTAGTCAACCAGGTAGTTGACCTCTTCATCCCAAGAGTGCCAGGATGTGGGCACTCTCGCCATCGTTGGGCATCAACACATGACAAAGTAGCCATTGTAAGCTAAGTGAAACACAATTCTAACCCCAAACAAAATAAGAAACATGTAGGTGTGTTTTGTGCACATGCACAGGATTTGTGATGTTTTTCCCCTCATGGGATCTACACAAACTACAGTATATGTCTTAGGAAAACCGATTCCAATAGTCCAAACCATATCCCTCTGTGACCAAACCTCTAACCTCACTTTTCCAACTATTGCAACCAAAATTCATGTCTATCCAGGCTCTGGGCAACATTTTGCAACCGCACATTATGTTTTATAATCAATTTATACCAGTGAGCAGAGAGTTTCACAGTCTTTGCTGACATAGGGGCGGCAGTAGCTCAGTGGGTAGAGCGGGTGGACAGAGCGGGTCGTCGGCGGTTCGATCCCCTTGATCCCGACTTCCAAAACTGTCTGCTTGTCGAAGTGTCCTTGAGCAAGACACTGAACCCTGAACCCCAACTTGCTCCCCGGGCGCTGATCATAGCAGGCCACTGCTCCTATGTACAATAGTCAATAGGATGGGTCAAATGCAGAGAACGAATTTCGTTCCCATGTCTAAAAAACATGGGAATGACAATGAAGACCAAAAGGTCCCAGTAAATAAATAAAACATCTATCTTGCATCTATGGTGCAATTTCGATGGTTTTTCCCTGAATATTCAGTGGAGACGTCAAACAAACAGTGGATTCTCAAGATATCCACCTGTTTGTGTCTCGTCGTGTTTATGTCATCATTTTTGCATTGAATGTCTTGTTTGAGACTCTGCCTCAATGTTCTTCTCTTAAAACCGCTCTGTCTTTGCTCTAGTTCACTTTATTGGCATTAAATTGAGCCGGGTACTCGTCAGATATCGTGCTATAGGGTGACCAACTGATAATTAGGAGATAAACAGGACCTTTATTTCTGTTGAAATTGAATCAATTCAATACCATTTATGCTGTGTGTTATTCTCACTGACCCAATAGCATCCACATTGAATAATTTAATTGCACAACAATCTCATTCGGTTAACTCCTCTATGCCTTAGGAGCCCCTGAAGTGATGTTACCATCATCTGAGACCCCAGAATGCATTGTCATGGAGACGGAAGAGGCTCCCGTGCAGCCAGGTAGGTCTCGTTCTGGGCGGCCACACTACAGCCCAGTATTCATGATCTGATTTTTCGCTCTTGCTCTCTGTCTCTAGAGGTGAAAGCAGAACCAGCTGTAGACGACTGGGAGGCCATTGTCAGTGATGACGAGAAGGGTAAATACACAAATAATTCATTATAGGCCTATATATATTGTGTAGAAGATAGTTGAAGAAGGTCCTCACAAAGGGGTATTAACGTGTATGTGTGTGTCAGACTTGAAGGAGGTCCTCACAAACGGGTATTAACGTGTGTCTCAGACTTGGAGGGGGTCCTCACAAACGGGTATTAACGTGTGTGTGTGTGTGTGTCAGACTTGGAGGAGGTCCTCACAAACAGGTATTAATGTGTGTGTGTCAGACTTGGAGGAGGTCCTCACAAACGGGTATTAACGTGTGTGTGTGTCAGACTTGGAGGAGGTCCTCACAAACGGGTATTAACGTGTGTGTGTCAGACTTTGAGGAGTTCCTCACAAACGGGTATTAACGTGTGTGTCAGACTTGGAGGAGGTCCTCACAAACGGGTATTAACATGTGTGTGTCAGACTTGGAGGAGGTCCTCACAAACGGGTATTAACGTGTGTGTGTCAGATTTGGAGGAGGTCCTCACAAATGTGTATTAACATTTGGGTGTGTCTTAGACTTGAAGAAGGTCCACATCGAGGTGAAGGAGACCCCTGCCCTCCTTCAGCCCACCAAAGAAGCCAGCGAGGATGACGAGGAGGAGGATGACGAGGAGGATGAGGGGGAGAGCGACGTGGATGACAAGGAGGTGCAGGGGAAAGGAGGCGCGAAGGACAGTGAGGAGGAGGACGAGGAGGAGGAGGAGGAGGAGAGCAGCAGCGACAGCGATGAGGACGACGGCCGCACCAAGGAGGAGCTCGTCTACGACCGCGCGAAGAAGCGCATTGAGGTTTCTGTGCACTTTCTTACGCACGCCGCGTGGTTGTGTCATTTGAAATGTTTCTTGACACGCTGTGGTTGGCTGGCGTGTTTCCGTAGAAGCGGCGGGCTGAGAACATGAAGAACATCGACTTGGAGAAGCTGAGGTCCCCGGTGGTCTGCGTCCTGGGCCACGTCGACACCGGCAAGACCAAGATCCTGGACAAGGTACCTGGCTAGCACCTAGCCACTGGCGTGTGGCTGCTGGCCCATAGCCGCTAGCACCTATCCGCCGGGATACAATCTCTCTAGGATCACGCTGCTAGCCTCCAGCACGGGCCAGCAGAGGGTTGACAGCGTGGGTGATGACGTGTCACTGTGTGTGCATAGCTGCGTCACACGAACGTCCAGGATGGAGAGGCTGGAGGGATCACTCAGCAGATTGGAGCCACCAACGTTCCCCTGGAGACCATCGTTGAGCAGACCAAGATGGTTAAGAACGTACGTTGTCCTGTATCACATGTAACATGTATCACATGCAACGTGTATCACATGTAACATCACACATATGTATAGCAGAGCAGGATGGTTAAGAACGTACAATACCATGTTACAAGCATTACATGTGACATATAATGTAATGTATATCACATATAACACACATACGTATAGCAGACCAGGACCAGGTTGGCGATATTCCCTGTGTTGTGTACAACATGTGATATTAATGGTGTTGTGTATAACAGCCAAATGATCTGTGTTGTGATCCCAGTTTGATAAAGACACCCTCAGGATCCCTGGCATGCTCATCATAGACACACCGGGTCACGAGTCCTTCAGGTAATCTCTCACCTAGTTATCATAGTAACTAACTGGTTAACACTTCATAACCAGATAAACTGGTTAGTTATCAAATTAACAAGCTGGTTTTCCCTCTTAACCAGGCACACTGGCTAATAAGTTACCACAGTAACTAGCTGGCTAATACCCCTTATTAGCTAACCTTCTGGCCAGTGAATACCTTAACTAGCTGCTTTCATTCTCTACCTGGTTGTCTGTCTCTCTGTCTGTCTGATGAACCTGTCTATGTCTCTACCAGTCGCTCCATAGTAGCATGTCTGTCTCTACCCGTCTGTTTGGGTAACTTCTGTGTCTTGACGCAGTAGCCTCCTCACCTGTCCCCAGTCTGTCTACCCACCTGTCTCTCTGCGGTAACCTGTCTGTCTCTCACTCCCGCCCGTCTGCTTGCAGCAACCTGAGGAACCGTGGAAGCTCTCTCTGTGATATAGCCATCCTGGTGGTGGACATCATGCACGGTTTGGAGCCCCAGACCCTGGAGTCTATCAACCTGCTGAAGGAGAAGAAGTGTCCCTTCATTGTGGCCCTCAACAAGGTACACATGTTATATACCTAGTATATACAGTATGTATAATATACCTATGTGTAAATATACACATAGTTCAATACGTTTTATACACATGTTTGCAGGTGGACCGTCTCTACGACTGGAAGAAGAGCCCTGACACAGACGTCGTGGCCACGCTGAAGAAGCAGAAGAAGAACACCAAGGATGAGTTTGACGTGAGGACCAAGGCCGTCATCATGGAGTTCGCTCAGCAGGTCTGTCGTCTGAAGTCCCGTTGGACTCTTACCTGGACTCTGTCTAGAGCCTCTGGAAGAGACCCAACCACTTCCAGTACCTTCTTCAGTAGACTAATGTGTTTGTGTTTGTGTTTGTGTGTGTGTGTGTGTGTGTGTGTGTGTGTGTGTGTGTGTGTGTGCACGCGTAGGGTCTGAACGCGGCCCTGTTCCATGAGAACAAGGACCCGCGCACTTTCGTGTCCCTGGTTCCCACCTCGGCCCACAGCGGCGATGGCATGGGGAACCTGATCGCGCTGCTGGTGGACCTGACCCAGACCATGTTGGCCCGGCGCCTGGCCCACTGTGATGAGCTGCGTGCGCAGGTCATGGAGGTGAGTCGCCACCGCTGATGCCCGGGTGTCTGCCTGTGATTGTTTGTGGTTGTGTGTGGACAGTATCAGGCGTTGTCCAGGTGTTGGGGGAACACTAGACGACGTGTTATGCTAGTGACCCTCGTGTGAATAGTATAACATGTGGTAACCTGGACCAGGTGTGGGGCGGGGGGACACTAGATGACAGGTTATACTGTTCGATACTAGCATTAAATGTTGTCCAACTGTATAGGGAACAATAGACGACATGATATGCTCATATCTCCAGTGTGCTAATAGTACAACATATGTTCCATGTGTATGGGAAATACTTGCCGACATGTTATGCTAGCGTTGCAAGAGTGAATAGTATAACATGTTGTCCAGGTTTATGGAGAAAACCATACAACAATTTCTGCTAGCGACCTCCAGTGAATGAGTGGCTTAACATGTAACATGTGGACCATGTATGAGGGGAACACGAGACAACATGTTATGCTAGAACCTCTAGGGTGTTAACAGTGTTACTTGTTGTCCAGGTGTAGGGGGAACACCAGGTGACATATTATGCTAGCACCTCTAGTGTGTGAACAGTATAACATGTTGACAAGGTAGATGGGGATCACCAGACGACATGTAATGCTAGAACACCAAGCGACATCAGAATCAGAAAGATGTTAATTGGCAAGTAGGTTTGCACATACAAGGAATTTGACTTGGTGGTTGGCGCATGACAGTAAACAATAAACAACTAGAAAATGTAATTCCATGCGAGGAACTACTTGTGCATAGGAACGCCCACAACCATTAAGATATATTTAGTTGAGGTGGGGATCGAACCGCCGACCCTTCGGTTAGTGGACATCCCGCTCTACCCACTGAGCTATGCTGTTGCTCAGTAAATGTTTACAGCTAGAAAGCGATTTGTGGAGTCAAACGTAACAATTGGAAAGCTATCAATGTTATGTCTATAAAGTTTGAGCATTTTTAATCGCGAATATCCCCAAAATTATAGAGTTTACAAAAATGAAAAATACATAGCAGGGGTCCAGCCACAATCTTTCCTGCCCGCGTAAGGGTCCTGGAGGTATACAGGTCCTGGAGGGACAGCAGATTGCAGCCTATCACCTGTGAATGATTGCTGCAGTCTGCCCTTGTCCTTTGCAGTGGCAGCAGAATCCAGATGAGAGATGAGATTAACTGTATTTATCCCCAATGGGAAATTAGGTTGTTGTTGCAGCAGCCGCAGATATACAAATACGGTAAAAACAATATATATAATTAAAATGTATGAAAATAAAAATGAAGTGCATTTCCGTTTTAGGGAAGTGTTGTACAGTCTGATGGCACCAGGTAGGAATGATTTCCTGTGCCGTTCCTTAAGGCAGCGGGGTTGAATGAGTCTGTTTGCTGAAGCTGCTCTTAAGCTTGTCCAGAGTTTTGTGGAGGGGATGAGAGACATTGTCCATGATCAGCAGCAGTTGTGCCAGCATCCTGTCCTCCGCCACCTCCTCCAGGGGGACAAGATTAGCCAACAACATGACTCAACATGACCGTGCCTGTTTAATGAGCTTTGATGCCCGCACCCCAGGACACCACAGCGAAGAAGATGGTGCTCGCAACAGACTCATAAAATGTTGTTTAGCATCCGGTTGCAGACGTTGAAGGACCTGAGCCTCCTCAGGAAGTAAAGCCGGCTCAGACCCTTCTGGTAAACTGCATCCGTGTTTGAAGTCCACTCCAGTTTGTTGTCCAGCACCACACCCAGGTATTTGTAAGATTTCACCATGTCGATGTCAACCGCACCAATGCAGACAAGAGCAGGCGGAGGCTTGTTCCTCCTGAAGTCCACCACCATCTCTTTGCCTGAACGTGTCTTTGCCACGTTCAGCCGCAGGTGGTTCTCCCCACACCACTTAACAGATTTGCCAACCAGGTCCCTGTACCCTCCCTCCCACCCTCTACAGGCCCCACAATGGCCGTGTCATCAGAGTACATCTGCAGTTGACATGACTCACTGTGGTACTTAAAGTCAGCAGTATAGGTGGTGAAGAGGAATGGAGACGGCACAGTTAGTTCCCTGTGGAGTGCTGATGTTGCCGGTCAGACACAGTTCTGTAATCTTACAAACAGCAACCCATGTGACGAGAGGAGAATCCACCTGCATGTTCTCCAGTTTTGCCTTCAGCAGCTTGGGCTGGATGGTATCAAAGGCGCTGGAGAAGTCAAAAGAACATGATGCGGACCAAGGTGTTGGGTCTATCAGGTAGATGGTAGGTACGTAGATGATTGCATCAACCCCAATAGTTCAAGTAACTTTATTGTCAAGTGTGCTACATGGCAGGCATATGGCACAGATGAAGTTGCAGTCCTCTCAGACCTGCGGTGCAAAATGAATAAAATGGACAATCAGACAAACAAACCGAAAAACAGACCTTGTACAGACAACACAGAAAACAAAGAAAAATACAAATACGAAAAAAAGTGAGGTAGTGCGTTGTAACAGTGCAAAATATATTCAAAAGACAAAGTGACAAAGTGGAGTTCAGAGTTTGTGAGTGGTGGTGAGAGGGAGATGGTCTGAGGTCAGATGAGATTAGAGTCTGTGGCAGGGGGCAGAGGAGGGAGGAGGGCCAGGGGCAGAGCAGGGAGGGAGTTGAGCCTCTAGACAGCCTTATGAAAGAAACTGTCTTTGAGCCTGCTGGTTCTGGCCTGGAGACTCCGCAGTCTCAATACGGGGCTGATATACAAATTGTAGGGGGTCCTGTGATGGGCACACAAGTGGTCTGAGGTGTGCCAGAACAAGCCTCTCCATGACCTTCATGATGTGACAGGTAAGTGCAATCGGCCTGTAGTCATCCAGTGCCACAGGATGTCCTTTTTTGGGCACTGGCACAAGGCATGATGTTTTCCAGAGCACTGGCACTCTCTGGAGGTGGAGGCTCAGGTTAAAGAGGTGCCGGAGAACTCCAGAGCAGGCATTCAGTACGCGAGGGCTGATGCGATCTGGTCCAGCAGCTTTTCTTTGATTCAGCTTCTCCAGTTCTCTCCTCACCTGGCTAGCTGTGATGTTAAGTCCAGTCTGGGGGGCGGGGGATGGTGCAGAGTTGTGACTGCTGAAGGGGTTTGTAGGCAGCAGTGGAGGAAGTGCCTGTGGAGGGGCGTGTGACAAAGTCAGTGGTAGGGGCCATCAGGGGCAAAGAGGGTGGTGAATGCTGGTGTCTGCTGTGGGGGTCAGTGTGGGGTTGAAGGGCCGGTGTGGGGCTGTAGGGGTGTTGTGTCCAGAGGAGGTTGCTCAGGGGAGCAGATGGAGGAGCAGGAGTCGAACCTGTGGAAAAACAGGTTGAACTCGTTTGCACATTGTACACGTTGTCCCCTCAGCCGTGCCTCCATCCCTCTTCTGGAAGCCGGTGATCTCTCTCATACCCCCTCCATGCGTCCCTGGTTTTGTTGTTCTCCTGTAGTTGTCCTTGCTCTCACTGACGCTGTGTTTGAGTTTTCTCTGAACACGCTTGAATTCTGCTCGGTCCCCTGACCTGAAGGCCCGCTTTTTCTCGTTGAGTAAGGCCTTCAGGTCGCTTTTGTGGACCTCATCCTTTCTTATTTCTTATTTTTGATATTTTAATTGGTGTTAATTAGTGTCTTTATTCTTTATCTTTATTAGTGTTAATTAATATCTTTATTCACATTATTGTTCATGTAGATCTCTTTGGAAATCCTTTTAATAGTGTGTATGTTATGTAGGCACGATTAAATAAATAATTGATAAAAAGTCGAGTCAAGTCATGTCAACATTATTGTCAGTTTTCATGAATGTACATGACACACAAAAAACGAAATGCCGTTTCCCTCGATCCCTGGTGCTATGCAAAATATAAATATATAAAATAAGAATACAAAATACAAAATAACGTAGCAAATATATACAAACACTATAAACAGTATATGGTGTAAAAAGTATGAACAGTATGGACAGTAATAAACAGTATGGACAGTGATTTTTTTTTTTTTTATAGTTCTTTAAAGTGGCTGTGCATGGTGGTGGGGGAAAGGAGTAGTGAGCAGGTGTGTGGGGTGGGGTTAATGTCCATAGTTTGTGCGGGCAGAGAAAGAAGGGGGGTCAGTGGTGGGTGGGAGTTCAGCATCCTGACTGCCTGGTGGATGAAGCTGTCCTTCAGTCTGCTGGTCCTTGCCTTGAGACTCCTCCTCCTCCTGGCCTCTGGCCCACCTGCCAACCAGCAGACTGAAGGACAACTTCGTCAGGCTTCGGTGGACAAAGCTCAACTATATGGAGTACCGGAAGCTGCTACAACAGGCTGCCGGCACCATGACTCCTCCTGTGATGGAGGAGGTGAGGATGGACTCAGTGATGGAAGTGTAGAAGTGCACCGTCACTGACTTTGGCAGGTTGAACTGCCGCAGGAAGTACATCCTCTGCTCTGGTGGGGATTAACCCTCTCCCCAGATGATCGATCCCCACCAGAGATGAGTCCAATGAGGGTGGTGTCGGCCACAAACTTTAGGAGCTTGATGGACCCGTCACTGGAGGTGTAGCTGTTGGTATACAGGGACAAGGGTAGAGGGGAAAGAACACAGCCTCGAAGGGAACCGGTGCTGATTGTCCAAGAGTCAGAGACGCGTTTCCACAGCTTCACATGCTGCTTCATGTCATGACAGGAAGTCTGTGGTCCACCTGCAGGTGGCGTCAGGCATGTGCAGCTGGGAGAGCTTGTCCTGTAGCAGAGCTGGGATGATGGTGTTGAAGGCAGAGCTGTAATCCACAAACAGGATCCTGGCGTAGGTTCCTGAGGAGTCCGGGTGCTGGAGGATAAAATGAAGGGCAATTTTGACAGCGTTATCTACACACCTGTTGGCTCTGTAGGCAAACTGCAGGGGTTCCAGGAGTGGGTCAGTGATGGCTTTGGGTTGGGACAGGACAAGGTGCTCAAAAGACCTCATAACCATTGATGTCAGGGCGACGAGTCTGTCCTTTTTTGAGGAGCAGGCTGGTACGTGGCATGTCTCTAGTGAGGTGTTGTCCGTGAACACTGGAGCCAGCTGATCAGCTCAGTGCTCCAAGGTTGAGGGAGAGACAGTCTGGCTGTCTGCTTTGCAGGTGTTTTGCCTCTTGAAAAGTCTGTTGACGTCTGGCTCCAGAAGAGACGGGCTCATCAACGTGGTTTGGGAGGGGGAGGAGGAGGGAGCTTCTGGGTTGGGCGCAGTTGAAGAGGCCTGGGCCCCTCCTGAGGTGGGGGAGGATGGTGGAGGTGGGGGAGGATGGCTCCCATTGTCTTTCAAATCAATAGTAAACATTCATTCAGGTCGCTTGCCAGGCGCTGGTCGTTTGTGTAATTGGGGGGCTTTAAGTTTCTAGTTGGTGATCTGTCTGAGCCCCTTCCAGACAGAAGCAGAGTTGTTAGCTGACAACGGTTGTTGGAGTTTCTCAGAAGGTGTTTTTATACACGAGAGCTACCCGCCAATTTAGCCGTCTTATTTCCCGCTGAGCATTTAGACAGATTGCGGTAAATTGGGGGTCAATTTTGGCCTGGCGATATCACGCCTAGGAGGGTAATTGCGTGAGCAATGGGCGGAGGTGTCAATAATGTGCACTGTTATGCGACCCACAGCCAGGAGGTTTAACAGCAGGAAACAGCTGATCACAGCAGTCGGTTCATCACCTCGTCCGCGCACCGCATGAAAAACCATCGCAACTGCATTCGTGATTGAAGAGATCCAAAAATGCGCAGTGCATCAGTCCAGTGCTTCTTGTTCTCCCACCATTGTTGTTTTGAAGTTGACACGTCACTGGGCAAAAAGTTTTCCGATGCATATGTTGTGTGCGTGTGTACCGTTAATACCCAGATTTGTGCTTCACATCTTATCACATGTTAACGCCTACCCCAGTGGCGGCTTTTTGAATGTTACACCTCCAGTTCACACAGACAAGATGGCAGATTGCAGCCTTTACCTGGGTGCAAATGTGGTGCATTCCCTATCTAAAAATGAGTACAGTCGTAGATTCTCTCACTACATTGCTAAACCTGTACATAGCCTCTTTATACCTATCCTTCTCCCCACTCATGAATGCCTCTTCCTTTTGCAACCTTAGCTGTCTGGGTTTAGCTGTGAACCAGGGTTTGTCATTGGTGTAACTCACCCTGGTGTATGATAGGATACAGCTGTCTTCACAGAAGCTGATGTAGGATGTCACAGCCTCCATGTACTCATCCAGACTGTTGGTAGCAGGCCTGAAAACTTCCCAGTCTGTACAGTAACATAAGGTGTATCTGATGTGTATAACATAACATGTACATTGTATAATGTATTTATAACATGCGTACAGTGAAAAAGCATATGGACAGTGCGTGTGGACCGTGACATGGTCAGAGTGACCCATGCAGCACGGGGGATGGCGTGATGGCCACCACTGACAGTAGTGTAACGTGACATGTTATGCTAGTGCCACCAGTATGCTAACAGTATGTGGTGCCGTGTGGACCAGGTGAAAGCCCTGCCAGGGATGGGGACCACCATCGATGTGATCCTGATCAACGGTACCCTGAGGGAGGGCGAGACCATTGTGGTGCCGGGGGTGGACGGCCCCATCATCACGCAGATCAGGGGGCTGCTACTGCCACCCCCACTCAAAGAGCTCCGTGTCAAGGTGGGCCACACCATCTAACACGCTCACTGTCTCACACACACACACACACACACACACACACACACACACACACACACACACACACACACACACACACACACA
>JAOQGG010206443.1:0-11053 GCA_027123015.1 Urophycis regia | reverse complement strand
GCGTGACGTGCCAGGGAGGAGGGGAACACCGGGTGACGCGGCCAACGGAGGACCGGCACACCGGGACTCGACTCGAGGCTGCAAGGCCGTTGAAGGCGCAGAGAACGCAGAGACGTCGTTGGCCAAAGGTCAGAGTCTGTTAATTGTCACAACCGTGGGCCAAGAGAATGAAACCCTCATTGTGTGCACGGTAAACTCAGTGGCGGTTTGGTGTCTGACTGAATGGCGAAAGGCCATCGTTTGATTTGCGCTCGCAGAATTACCACCTCAGCTGAAGTTATCGTGTCCTCAATGTGCTTTCACCGCACCAAATAATTTGGACGCTCCTGTGACGTGGCAAATCAGTAAAGCATCAATTTGTGCCAAACATTGGAAGATTTTAAAGGAGTTGTCCAATCCATTTGTCTTATCCATTCAGTCATTCATCTTCATCTGTGTATCTCCGTGCTCGACTGCCTGGTTTCTTGTCTTCAGGTCCCCTCCCAGACCCCGCTGCCACCCCCGGCCGCCCAGCATCGCAGGACCACGGGGCGTTCAGCTGCACTTACTGTGGACGGACCTTCTCCTCTGGGCCTGAGCTACAGCGCCACGCAAAGCGCCACGGGATGTAGCCGCCGATCAAAGTGTCGACGGGCAGAATCAAACCTGCTGGCTGGTGTCTTTGTTTGTTTGTCTTGTCTGTGGTTTGGGCTGGTGTTCGGTGCATTTGTTTTAATATCTACCTCTTCAAAGTCTGGATCTGTCCTTCTTTCATATTATTTTTCAATCAATAAAAGCTATTTTTAAATCCATTGTTGGGAATTTTACAAATACATTTTTTATTCTGAAATAAATTCCATAAAATATTCGAAAAAACCAGGACCTGTGTTTTCTTGCACAAGCATGGAAAGTACCACTATGTTATGAGTAGTCCTTCTGGAGCGACCTCGTGGGCGTTGTGTACACTTCGTGACGTCACAAGTGAAACGAGACACCGCTTCCTGGTCTCCAATGAACCAGTGAGGAGAAAACCACCAGTCAGGCAGATGAGCAAGGCACTGCTGCCTCCTAGACCGCGGTTACTGGTCTTAGCATCTGGAGAATTGCTGTAAGTATAGCTGTCTTGTAGTTCTCATGTCCTCTTTTGCGTTGTGTTTAATTTAATTGGGTCAATTGTCTTGTCTGATTGTCTTGAACGGTTTTTCCCCATGAAGTTAAGTCGGGGTTTAAACATGTTTATATGCGTTTCTTGGCAATGCGTTTTATGCATTGCACTTTTGTCTCCCAACATCAGGTGGTGGGTGGGTCGTTAAATAACCACGTTGCTCAGGTGACACTGTTTTGCGTCTTTTGAGCAGGCTGCGAATCTGTTTCCTTATTCCTTCCAGTCATACCAGTTTCTTCCTTGACTGATAAGGTTTCCCATAATCTGTTCACAACGGTGAACAGTGAACGCAACAGGGAGTCAGGCTTGGTTTTTATTCTAGTTTGTCTCTAGTCTCCCAGAATAAATCTCCTATTTTACCCCTGTTGCTGACCTGTTCTCACTAACTATGTTTTTGTTCACCACAGTTAGTAGATCCCTTTAACACTGTTCTCGTGTTGTGTGTTCTGGCAGACGCTAAAGAATCGGTGGAATGTCAAGTGAGACTACACCTAAGGAGAAGGAGGGCTCCTTCTCCTCCAGAGTCACCAGCATAGTTTTCATCAGCCTGCTGCTGGACCTCCTGGGGTTCACCCTGATCCTACCACTCTTCCCCTCCATTCTGGACCACTATGGACAAACACAGGTTAGGTTTGAAATACAGAACCCAGCCCATGATGCTGACAATGAAAGCTACAGGTGGATTCACCATTTAATAAGAAATGAAGGACTGGAACTCCAACTCCCAGAAGCTCACCTGGAGATCTAAGCCGCTGATAGCTTTCAGTTGACGGGAGAATGTGTACAATAGTGGTAAAAACGCGGCCATATTCTTCAAGAACTACAACTTAAGTGCCATTGAGCAAGCTCCTTTGGGAGAAAAGTGCTGGTTTCAACCCAGCGATTATACAAGTTTACCTCGTTTAGTAACTGCCCACCAGAATTGTTTGATCACGCTTTTCCTAACCTAATGTTCTTGAACAAGGGGGCTTTGTGTGTGCAAGTGGCCCTGAGTGATGACTGAATGCTGCTGCGTTCAGAAGGTTCCTATTCGCTCTCTGTATTTATCTTGTGTCCTCTTATTGGTCAGGATCCGGTGTACCAGTCCCTGCAGGGTGTTGTGGATTGGTTCAGGGAGACCATTGGGATTCCAATGGAAAGAAAGTACAACAGTGTTTTATTTGGGGGTCAGTACAAGAACAATGTGTTTATCTGATCACTTCCCATAATGATCTGTGAATCTGAAAGGGTTCTCGTGAGACTTTTAGAGATCTTTTGGAGACTCTACTGAGTACATTTTTACGCAATGTAATTACTTCATAGCAGTCAATGAAGTAAGTAAATTCATGTTCACGCAAAGCATTGTTTTAAGGAATATGTATAACAGTGAACATTTTCCAACCATGCCTTGTTCTGCTCTGATATCCTTGCTCGTGGATGTGCCATCTAGGTCTGATTGGATCGCTCTTCTCTCTGCTACAGTTCCTGTCGTCCCCACTAACTGGCGCGGCGTCAGACCGTTATGGCAGGCGACCGCTGCTCCTACTCACCACGGTACAGTTCTCTCTCTCTCTTTCTCTCCTCTCTCTCTCTCTCTCTCTCTCTCTCTCTCTCTCTCTCTCACAGTTACAGTTGGCTCGTTTTCCGCAACCAAAGGTTTAAACAAATACAACGGTTTGTTTAGACAAATACAACGGTTTGTTTAGACAATTACAAGTTTGTCTAGGCAAATATTTGCCCCTGTTCTCACAGTTAAAACAAAAGAAATGAATAAAATGTAGCTGTACCTGTCAACAGGGAGATAAGAGAACATTTTGGTCAACCTGTGAGGGGAAGTCAGCTGTTACAGCAACAAATGACAGAAGGATGAGAATCTCCCAACGGTGAAGCAGGAGTTGGATCAGCCCTACACTCCTGGTGGAACCACTGATCCCCCCCCCCCTGTGCTGCAGTTGGGGTTGATGTGCTCCTACGCGGTGTGGGCCGTGTCCCGAAGCTTCAGCGGGTTCCTGGTGTTCCGGGTCATCGGGGGGATCTGTAAAGGAAACGTCAGCGTCTGCACGGCCGTCGTGGCCGACCTGCCTTGCCCAAAGGCAAGGAACCGAGGAATGGTACGTTTTTTAAGGTTTGGGTTGTGGAAGAAAACGTGCTCCCTATGTTTTGAATAACAAATGATGGTCATAGTCAGTCGGTGGTATGCTGTCAAGCAACACAATCCCATTCATGTCTGTGTTTCTCTGTGTCATCAGGCTATGATCGGCATTGCCTTCTCTCTGGGCTTCACCATAGGACCTGTGATGGGGGCCTACTTCGCTATCAACACTAGTCGTGGCGAACTCTTCCACCAATACCCTGCTCTGCTTGCCCTGGCCTTCAGCCTGGCTGACCTGCTGTTCATCTGGCTCCTGCTCCCAGAGACCCTGGTCAGGGCCTCCAAGGTTGGCTCCAGACCAGTCTGACGCCATGTGTCCCTCTAGCTCCGTTCCTTCCTTTAGATTCATGGGTGCAGCCGGCCAGCCCAAAGGTTAGGCTCTTCCCCCGGGCTCTCCAGTACAATTAAACACGTCACACAAGAGCCTGCAGATCAAGAAACAAACTAAATTACCCTAAGCCCCTTGCTTTCAAGTCTGCATCCTAAAGTTGTGGTCGCCCAAGGCCTCTTATTTTTTCTAATCAGTTTATCATAACTAAATTTGGGGCTTTGCATTTGGCTACCTTCTGCTTACCAACCTGGGGTTTTGTGGCTCTGAAAGATGGAGAACTGCTTCTTCATGGTCACAATTATAAATTTGATGCTGTGATGATGTAGATATCAAGGTTACAACACCAAGTGTGAGCCAGGATTGACCCAGGAAATCAAGGTTAGGCAAGGATGAAAGATCATGACATTATGCTAGACTAGATGTAACCTTCCATTAGGCTGTTATTATTTTATACATATTCATATTACTGTTATTACTGACAGCCGATGACATCATGGGTTTTGGCAGTTGGGTGATAAGGACGTTGTGTGGTTATTTCCATTCTTTGTATACACATCCCAGTTTACACATCCCAGTATATACACCCTGGCTGTATAACTGTATACAGCACACAGTATTTCACAACACACGGCTCATTGAGTCAAGTGTTTAGAGGCTTGTAAAGTTGGGATACTCTGCACTTCACAATTGTATAATGCTTACTCGCACAGATTACAAAAAAAACCAACATGCCAATTTCCTTTACAAAGCCAATTCACAAATTTTAGACAAAACTATTAATAAATCTATAAATAAAATGTACTCACCCAATCACCTTGTTGTCGACATTGAGAGTATCGTTCTCTGGTTTCAGGACTCGTCCTCGGGGCTGGAGGACCCCAGGGATCTGCTGAACCCCTACTCCTTGTTTTATTTCTCTGCTGTGTCCCGGGTGAAGGACCCCCCCTCCAAACAGAGTGAGCGCAGTCATTCCCGGGTTGAGTGTATAGAGTGTACATACAGCATAGTGTGGGCTTTATTTATCCCAGGTGGGACATTGGATGTCACAGCAGAAAGTAACAGGAATACAATATTAATTACTTTTTTATATCTTTTAAAGGATTAAACTACAAAATGATTGTTATTAAAATAGAGTTATATACACATTATGATGCATACATATGTACATAATACAAAAAAATATAAACTTTTCAGACAGTGAACAAGAATGTAAGTGCTATGGCGGTATAAAGATGAGATGTACTATGTTTTGCATGGGTGGACAGAAATGCGGAAGCTGCAGGTTCTGGGCCTGGTCTATTTCACCTACCTCTTCCTGTTCTCTGGTCTTGAGTTTACGTTGAGTTTCCTCACACATCAACGCTTCCACTTTACAAGGTATGAGCTAAGAGCATCAGGTTGCGATGTATAGATGAAGATGACTCCACTAGTATGCTAGTGTAATAACTTGTAAAAACATGTAAGCAAGCTAATGTGTTTTTTTGTTCTGGTAGATGTTTTTTTTTTTTTGTTATGCATTAAATGGTCCATCATTGTAATTATACAACCTTACATTCACATAACATTATTGATGTGACTCGTTTTGTTTTCTTTGCAGTATGCAGCAAGGAAAAATGTTCTTCTTCATCGGTGTCATCATGATGTTGATACAAGGGGGATATTCTCGCAGAATCCAACCTGGCCAACACATCCAGGCTGTTCGCAGGGTAGGGGAAACCTGTTGAACAAAGACCTCAGTGAAACAGCCCTCTGCAGGGTCAGCTGTATTCAAGTGTTTTGGTTTTTCATGTCCTTCAGGCAATACTGGCGCTGATTCCGGCGTTTGTTTTGGTTGGACTAGCAAGGGATTGGGTCTTGCTTTATCTGGGCCTAGCGTTATATGCTTTTGGTAAGTCCTACCATTTCTAATTTAAAGTAAGTCACCGATAGTTCGCACCAAAGGAACCTGTCACTTGTGGAACCTTCCAGAACAATGCAGTTTTTTTTTTGTTCCAGCTGCTGCGGTCGTGGTTCCCTGCCTGTCTACGCTGGTTTCGGACCATGGTAATGCTCTCGTCGATTAACATTGAGATGTGATGACATTCACTCAGCTCTCTGTCTACACACATTTCTGTAAGGCAAAAGGTAGCTGCAGCAAAGATCTGTTTTGGAGCAACACAAAGGGTTTGTTATTAAAGAAACAAAAACAACATTTACACATGCAAAAAGGTCTGTTTAATGTTGAGTTTTTTCATGCAGGAAGTAGACTTCTGATATTTGAGTGACACAATGCCGCTGGTTATTAACTATTAAGCTTCTGTTGGTGTAGGGTCGGCTGGTCAGAAAGGCACGGTGATGGGCATTTTGAGGAGTCTTGGAGCCCTGGCCAGAGCACTCGGTCCCATTGTCACATCAACCGGTAAAGAAGTGTTCTGACTTGAAGTGATGTTATATTACATTTACATTGAGGGCATTTAGCAGATGCTTTTATCCAAAGCGTCTTACAAAGAGTACAATTGTCATAAGAAGGTGAAACATTTAATTGCTGCTAATACAGTTAGAAAGTCACCAGAACAAGTTTCAAGCGTTTCAATTGCTAGATTAACCATTGCTAGTATACACGTTTCAACTTATTCTGCTCATCGCTCCTCTGACCTATCACAAACTATGCAGTCAATTTACAAAAAGTAGGAGGCTTGAATCGGAAGTGTGTTCCCTTCACCCTGTCTTGTTTTCTCCTCTCTGTTCAGTTTACTGGATAGCTGGAGCAGAGATCTGCTTCATCCTCACGTCAACCATGTTTGTTGTTCCTCTGATGCTGCTGACCCTAGCCAGCAGGCTAAAGACGGAGTAAACAGCGAATAACAACTAGTCTGAAAAGGAATCATTCAAGAAATTTTACTGGGAATGAAATGGAAAGCAATTAGCTTTTATATTTGATATACATCATTAAGTTGTAATGTTTACATCTTCTTGGGAAGTAAGCACTGTTGTATTTTATAATGAGGATGTAATGGGTAGAGTTGAAATGAAAGCAGAACGAAAAGACAGAAAATGCAAACACTATTTTTATATATCTCTCCAAGTATGCATTACGTTATGCACACTCTTGCAACTTGCCAAGAGAGACGACATGTCTCAAACATTGATGTCAGTGTTTATTTTTTTATACCACTAAAAGGTTTTGTATTTTAATACAAAGTGTTCCTGTTGACCATATATATGTTAACTCTAAGGTACCGTTGTTTGTCTGTTAAATAAAAACGAAAGTTTGTGTGCTCTTCTAAAGCCGTGTATTGCTGTAGACACTTTCCTCAGGCCGCCGCATGGGGGCACTATCCCGAATGTCCCACTATCATTTGCTCCCAGACTGTAAACACAATCTGCTCGGTGATCGCACATTACTGTTCCGCTACTACTAGGAGGCTAGTACACCATGTGTCTTTAGAAACCGATCCAACGGGTAGATTCACCTGTCCAGCAGAGCAGCGAGCCACGCGAAACACTTGCAATGCTGCTAAGAAGTGCGTGTAAAGAAGTGCCAAGGAAGGAGGAATCAACAGTCTGAAAAGCTGAAGATGGACAAGGTAGCTGACTTTCTAGGTGGGTTGCTTCGTGTACAGTTGGAGTAGTCGAGGGTGGCGTAGTGGATATGCATTAGCAAGTCGACCTGGGACCTCAGGTCTTTCCCAGGCGTTGTCGTCTCACGGAGGAACGCGTGGGACGGCATGCTCCGAGTGAGCGTTATTGGAAAGTGGGGCGGGACTTTGTTACATAGGGACAGTTTAGACAGCCGGAGAGACTTCCGGTGAAGGGATCTGTTACTCCTTTTCCCTGACATGTTTTGGATATTGCTTGGCCTCATTTTCGGCAATACTCTATAGACTATATGTATTATCATGGTCGTCGTCGTTGCTTTTCTTTCACATTTTCATTCTCGCACCGTGGTCCGTTGACTTGCATTCACAGCTCATAGGAAGTTAGAGACCGGAAATGGCGTTGCCGCAGACACGTATAGCGCTTTAACTCGGGGTCCTCTCCCAGCCTGTCGGTGACCTATGGAACCAGTAGGCTAATGTTGACAGCTAGCGGCTAGTGTCGACACCACCGACTGTCTCAAATACATGCTAATGTTAGCCAACTTCCTCGGCTTTTGGACTATTTGAGCGGTACAACTAGCCACGATTTACCTTACCTAAACAATTCGCCTGATTGCGAAATAAATTAAAACTGACCCCCAGCCCCTCGTGCTGTCAAAGTAAATATCAAATTTGTTCCAAAGTGTCCGTGTTGTTGTCACTCGGATCAGCAATCCCCTCGTCCTCGGAGGTTTACTTCTGTCTTGTACTGACAGGAGAGTGACGAGTCCCCTCAACCCGTCGTCCCTCCGTCCCGGCGGACCGTGAGAATGGAGCCATGGGAGAGGATGAGCACCGGGTCCCCCGCCGTCAGCCTCCCGAACCCCTACGCCTCGAACCCAAGGTGCCCTCGGGGTCTTTCTGAAGCGACTGCAGGGATGTCCTGTCAGCCAGTCTGTGTGTGTTGGTGTGCATCCTGTTGTTGTAGTTTTCACACGAAAAGCGTTCCATAAATAATTAAACAGGATGTTTGAACCTTTTGTCCCTCTGAAACTCAGGAATAATCATTTTACAAGTCCAAGACGAAAACCAGCGCCTCCTGATGCAGAGAGGGACCGAAGGGGAGGGGGACCAGGTAGAAACGGTCCCAGCAACAAGCATAATGATAGACGGAGCACTGAAGAAGGCTCTCGGCTGTACACGGACAAGTCCAGATGGGACCCACAAACAAAGGTTCCTCATATGCTCCTTAAGGATAACGAGAGTTACAAAGTGAATGAGGGGATTGACGTAGATCTCTGTTTCCACGCCCGCAGAAATCGAAGCACATAAGTGACTCCCAGTCTCAGGACAGAACGTTTGGCGACAGGTCACATGACGGAGCCAAAAAAGGTAATCAAGACTTCGATTGTTACCATTGTTACTACCTGGAGTTAAATGGGGCTACATCACTGTACTACAATGCTCTCCCACAAAACAACCATCACAACATGTCAAGCCTCTGCTCCTGTCTCCTGCTCAGCTCTGAGGGGCCCCCGGTCCGCCCCCAGTGGTGCACGGAGCCCCACGGGGCCCCCGCAAGCCGGCCGGGTCAGCTTCCAAGTCAAGATGGCCGACTTCCCTGAGCTGGCTGTCGCTGCGTCGGGGACCTCCGCCGCCCCCGGCCCGACCAGAGCTCCGAGCTGGGGCCCGCAGCCTCAGAGCCAGGGCCCACAAACTCAGGGGCCCTTGTCTTCTAACAAGGTCGGGGGTTCCCCTTGATTCACATGAGCACAACAGCACAACAGCTGCTTGGATGGAATGAGTTTTCGGTGATGAACACGTAACTCATTTTAATAATTTCACTTGTAGGCGCCGGCCATTGCAGAGAGGTCGAGGGAGAGTCCACGCACACGCCTGCACAACCGAGATGTCAAGTCTGTGTCATCGTCTCGCTCACCTGGTATGGGGATCGGCCCTGGGTTAACCCCTTTTCTGTTCACCATTAATGCCGTGGCCACAGGTTCCGACACACAGGTTAAGAGTTGGTGAGATGTATGACCTCGTAGAAAACATCCCATCCCCGTCACGGCCAACTCTCTATTGCCGAATTATTTTCGTAGTTTAAGTTTTAACCTGAGTCGTGGAGGTCTCAAGTGAAACCCCCCCAAAGCGTGACCTGTGTGTGGCTGTGTTGTACCCCAGATGGTGAAACGCTGTTCACTGTGGACTCTGGGAAAGCGAAGGTCTCCTCCGCGGTTCTGGAGAGAGCCGCCTCTGCCGCCTCCTCGTGGGCCAACGTCGCCTCGCAGCCTCCGAGGAAGCCGGCCCCCGACCTCAGTGCTCAGGTGCCTACCTTGATGTTGTGTTAACCTGGTAACGTGCAGGGGACTCTGGGAGGGACGTACCCTTAGGTTTCTGTTTCAGCGTGGCCACCGGGTCACACGTAAACGGTTACTCTACCGATTCAGTTCATTTGTGTTGTGATCCAACACGCCAAATCTTGAATCGTTATTTAAATGGGTGGCAGTAGCTCAGTGGGAAGAGTGGGTGGACAGAGCGGGTCGTCCACTAATCGTAGGGCCGGCGGTTCGATCCCCTTGATCCCCACTTCCAAAAAACGGTCTGCATGTCGAAGTGTCCTTGAGCAAGACACTGAACCCTGAACCCCAACTTGCTCCCCGGGCGCTGATCATAGCAGCCCACTGCTCTCATGTACAATAGGATGGGTCATATGCATAGAAAAAATCTCGTTCCCATGTGTAAAAAAACATGGGAATGACAAATAAAGACCAAAAGGTCCCAATAAATAAATAAAAACTAACAAAAAGCATGTCGTGTTTTGCCACAATCCCACTTCCTGTAAACATTCCGCACCCACTTCCTGTCCGATCGGCCGGGCGCCCAGGAGGACGCGGCCGCCGAGCGGGACGACAAGAAGAAGCAGCGGAAGCGGAAGAAGAAGAAGGCGCGCGGCTCCGAGGACGAGCACGAAGACCCCCAGGTTCTCCAGGAGCCGCCCAAGTTCGAGGTGCGAGCCCCGTTACAGGAGCCGTGGCGGTGGTCTCGGTGACCACCCGGCGGTCTGCCGGCAGCCCGCCGTCGCCGTGGCAGCGGCGGGGGGGGGGCGGGGAGACGGAAACCGTTGACTTTCGTTCGTTCTCGTTTCTCGAAGGACGAAGACGAGTTCCCAGACTTGGGCCGCGCCTCCGTGGGACCCTCCAGATTGACTTCCAGCAGCACCACAGCACAACTATGCAATGAGGTTTCTGTCCCATGGCGTTGTCACTGACGCGACTGATGACCTTTGACCTGGGAAAACGGAGGGCGGTGCCGACGTCAGCACCGCATCGGCCAGCCGTTGAATGATGAGTTCATTCATTTTTTGATGATTATGACACATTTGTATTGTGCTGTATTTTGCTCAGGAATCCCCGAAAGATGTTTTTCGACCGCAGCAGAGTGAGCAACGCAAAGACAACACGCCCGCAGGGAAAACTGTGGCGATAGAACCCACCAAGAAAGGACAGGTTCGTGTTTGTCCTCTGCGTGGAGACATGTTGTCACTCCCATCTGGAACGTGTGGTTATGAAGTATAGATTGGTCATTGTTTTTGAAAATACTTGCATACTTACAAACTTACAAATACAAAATGGTCAACAAAACAACACTAGGTCCTGCAGTGGGCATATTGTTGCCGGAGTGGATTAAATGTAGGAAGAACTATGGTGTTCCTCACTTTCTCGGTGGTACACTCGTACACTCACACACTTCCTCTGGTTCCTCCAGAAAGGTGAGAAGGCCACTGGCAAGAAGAGTAAGGTTCCTCTCCAGCTGGACATTGGCACCATGTTGGAGGTGCTGGAGAAGAAGCACCAGTCTCAGAAGTCCAAACATGACACCAAGCCTCT
>JAOQGG010198836.1:0-11088 GCA_027123015.1 Urophycis regia | reverse complement strand
TATAACATCTGTAATATAATACAAAGGCTTAGTTCATTATTATTCAGCATCAACACACATATTCCTCTGTTCAGGAACTGTCTCAGGAACACAGAGTGCCTCCTACCATGTTGCACCTGACTCAGTAATCAAACAGGTGCGTCTGGATTGTGTGTATGGTGTACAATACTTCATGTGCATATTTCAATGAATGTAGAAGAAATGTGTGGCTTGGATTATTTGTTATGATTTTTTGGTTTTACAATTACTCTTTATATATTTACATTTAGGGCATTTAGCAAACACTTTTATCCAAAGCGACTTACAAAAAGTCTATGTGTTAGAACTTGTTAAACTGCAAATTAATTTTTGCAATTTATTTTCAAGATGAAGTTTTGCTAACTGGTAAAAGTAACTGATCTATCGTTTTATAGTAACCAACCAGTTACATTAGTATGTTTGCACTTTTGTCATTGAGTCAAGAAGTGGTCTCTCCAACTGTGATGGTTGCTAGTAATAAACAGTTCTCTGTTGTAGGACGGGGAAACAGATTCCTTGAACTACGCAGCGTTGGAGTTCTCAGGCAGGAAAACCAAAGCTGAGCGGAAGAACAGTGAAAGCACTCGGGAGAGTCTGTATTCCGCTGTGAGAGAAACCGGCCACAGAAGTCTGTCAAGATTCTAGTATAGTTTAAATCCCTCAATATTGTGTTCTGGGTTATTTTTTACCCATTGTTGAATTTTTGAATGAAATTTCACATGCAGAAATATCTAAAACAATGATATCTCTTTTTTTTCCTATGTCCGTACGCATTAGTTGCAATAAGATTGTTTCACATCAAAAATGTGCCTGTGAACTGTTAAATCTACATTTATGGATACCTTTGTGGACACGCGTGCATTCAGGGACAATCTTTGTCTGTTTGACTCAAGAGAAATTTCCGGATGTTTTGGATGTGCGATGCACACAGTCGTAACTGCTAAGCAGAGTGGTCCACTGAGGCTTAGTCTTCAGAGTTCAACTGGGGAAACTCAACTCGCCGCTTGGGTAACACTTGGCCTCTGATAGGGAGTGTGTCCCCGGCTGAATAAAAGCATTTATTATGATGGGTTACCATGCCAAACCTCGATCAAACTACAGGACTAAAATGATAGATTAAACGATCCACATGTTGCCATTTTTCACAGGTGAAACCAAAGCATGAGTCATGTAGCTCCACCGTGTGAGCTTTCATCAGTACATGCGGCCAGACCCACACTGCATGAATTCAATTGGAGACATATGGATTGTTTGATCACAATATTAATCTTGTAGTTTTAACAACAATGGTTTGCAATGTAATGCATGAGTCATCTCTCGAAATAGATGCCTTTTTGCGGCAGGGGGGACACTCCCTATCAGAAGGTAAGTGTTCTGTTAGGGATGAGTTTGGTTGCACATGCTCCACCATTTGTACAAATTATTGCAAATTCATCCCAAATGGCAATTTACAAGACACAAATGAAACTCTGAAGGCTCATTTCCACTGGATGCGGAACGGCTGCAGATCTGCTCTGCTACGGTGGCGGAGCTGATACGTATCAATTATAATCAACGTGTGAGCGTCCACCGACTCCGGATCCGCTGCGTTGTGGGTCCGGAACGGCTCCGGCATCCTACAGCCTTCTCAAACGATACGCACAGCTTCTATTTTTGCCAGACGCCAGAGCACAGCGCATCACTTCAGCACAGAGCAGACCGGTTATATCGCGTGATTATGCGTCATTTCACGAGACCTCGTGCGCCCTCGGGACTAGCATGGACGGAACTGGTGTGTGTTGACGGAGTCGGAGTACGCAGCCGTTCAGCATCCAGTGGAATATCCGTGTTACTAATATTAATAATCATGAGACAAATCACTCCCCATAGTGATCATGTTAGTTTAACTCACATATTTCCAACATTTATCATAGGTTAGTAATTTTCGAGTGGTAGACAAGACAATATTCATTGTGTATGAATGGTCGCAATTGTTTCTCTGTGTGCTATTTATGAGGATGATGTTTACAATCATGTATTGCTATTAATTACTTTGAAAGAGGATATAAAAGTCAACACTGTCTCTGTTCCCCGACCCAAAAATGTCCCCTGAGTGATGGGAAATGTGTGTCCATTTCATGATTGGTTTCTACAGCACTTCAGCAGCACATCCTGTTGCTACCTACAGTCAGATCTATTTATGGCTAGAGAACCACAGCCCTTGCCTCTCGGCTCAACCGCTGCTCAGGGCATCGCTCTGTTTCCAACGCAGCGGTAAGAGTAAAGGCAAGAAAGGAAGTGACACTGAAAGGCATCATGTCTCCTGGGCTTGCTGTATTAAATGTTACTTCACCGGTGGTTATAGGAGGTGCATCGGTTGCTCATTGGTTCACATTCAGTCATTCTATATTCTATACTCATTTTAAATAACGATCAATCCTAGGGCACAGAGTACGCACAAACACACACCTTCTTGTGGTTCATATTTTTCCAAGGTAAAATTGCGAAAAAGCCATTCAAAAACACCAGCAGTGGGCCATATTCAGATACTTTAGCTTCAACCACATGGCCACGAGATGAATAAGGCTCACTGAAAGAAATTGAAACTCAGTTTGTCCATCCATTACATGGTCTACAACATTTAAAGAGCCATAAATAAACCAAAACAAAGTAATCATTTGGTAAATCCAGTGGAATAGCACATAGACTTTTGAGATAGCTAAAACACATACTTGAAGGGTAAAGGTGCATTTAGCAGACACTTTTGTCCAAAGTGATTGTCCAAAGTGAGTGATGTGGAGGAGGGGGATCAAGGAGATCAAACATATTTGTAATCAAAATTCTGAACCTATGTTGATTAGCCATTACAAGCCATTTGGGTGCCAAGCTCAGTAAGAGTGTCTACCAAGATTTATGATGGGTTGATAAGGGCCTCCTCCCCAGCACACAGCAGTGAAGAAGGCCAGGGGGAGGAGGCATTGGGAGCGGTGGTGCCAGTAAACTGTACAAGCCGGAGAGGAAGGTGTGCTCTGCGGTGGGGATAAAGCTGGACTGTGTGGAGGTGGTGACAGTGAGGTGGACGAGGTGAAAGCTGCGGCCGATCCTGGACAACCCCTCTCATCCTCTGTATGCCGGCTGGCAACCCAGGAACAAGTTCAGCCACAGGCTAACTCACCCACGTGCCTCAAAGCGCTTGGGAGCTCCTTCATCCCATCAGTCATCAGGCTCCAGGAAGCCCCAACAACACCAGGCAATGGACTGAACATTGGACTGAACACCACACTACACTACACACAACCACACCACACATCTTGGACTGTCTTCTAGCCGTTGTTATTTTAGGTCTATTCATATGTTGCACCCGGAATACCTTGTATAAATTTGCACATCTTGCATCTTGCACACTCCGCACATTTGCACACTCTATTTTTGCACTACAAATAGCAACCAACAATGTTTACCATGTATGCATACAGGTTGTAAGTTTTGGTCGACCTGACTCTAAGAGCTCCCATTTAACTTAATTTAACTTAAAATAATCTTTCTAGGTAGATTTATTTATTGTTTATTGTTTATTGTTTATTGTTATTGACTATAGTCAGGTTCTATGCACTCGTCTATCCCCTGTACTGCTGGTCATTGTGAATTTCTCCTAAGACCAGATCAATAAAGGATTATCTTATCTTATCTTATCTAAGGGCCCCATTCTGGCTGGAGTTGATGTCACAGACGGAGAGAAGAAAAGATATAAATCTTCAAAGTCAGTTCAATATTTTTACCTGGTGAAACTGATCTGTTTAAGTGTCCACAGTGTATTCCAATCCTCCCAGCTTCTCAGCTTTTTTGTTTTTATTCCTCGGGTTCCCTCGGTGTCGTACAGAGGTTGCATTTTACTATTATGTTTTTCTCCTTCTCTTTGAGGAACTGAAAATAATGGGCAAATGTCCATCACGCAAATGTAGAGTCCGGTGTCATGTCTGGTGTCAGCCTCAACAGGAAATCGTGCTAAAATGCATTAGTAATGCATTATATTACTGCGTTACAGCAAATAGTATTACATTACTGTAATTGCGTTACTTTTTTTTTGCGTTACTCCCAACACTGATTGTCATTGTGCAGAGTAAAAGTACCAGGACAACAAAATGCCGTTGGCGTTCTAACCAGAAGTGCAAATGAGCGATTAAGGTGCAGGTTGAAATGCAGATTAAGGTGCAGAGTGCAATATTGAAAAACAGGAAAAGTGGCAGTAGTGATTAAAGTGATGGTAAACAGTGCAAGTGGAGGTAGTGATTGTCGAGGTAGTAACGGATAAGTAAACAGTAGCAATTTAAACAGGCTGTAAACAGTGTAAACAATGTACAAGTAGTGCAATAGTGTACAGGTGGTGCAATAGTGCGCTAGTGCATGAGACAAACAAACAAGAAAACATTGATTGTGTATGCATTGCTGTGTCTGTCATGGACTGATGCTGCATTCAAATTGTTATTACCTACTGCCTTCTTTCTACTTTTTTGGAAAAGCTTGTAAGCCATTAGCAAGTATATTAATATTACAAGGAAACATGTTTCTCTGTTCATGGTTCAAAATTCACCCTTTGGGTTCAGTCTGTGATGGAAAATGTACAGCCATTTTGTGGTTGGTTTCTGAAAATCGTGAGAGGCACATCCTGTTGACGACAGGTCTCAGGTCTCTTCATGGTTAAGCGTGTTAAAAAAGATGGCCAGCCACAGCCCCCACGTATCGACGAAACGCCTCGCTGTTTATGACCCGGTTTTGTAGGAAAAATGCAATAGCAACACAGGAAGTGTGACTCAAAGCGCCTTCACAGGCTTGTTGCACAACACTAGTGCATGCAAGAGCTGTAGCCCCCTCACAGGCAACATGCATATCCACGTAATTGTTGTTCAGGTTCATTTTGGTGCATGTATTCAAATGTGAAGTGATATTCATATCTTTTTTTTAATATTGCTCATAAAAAGTACTGGAAGTTTTGTATATGTAAGACTGAGAAAGTACAACTGTGCTCCATGTAACTTTTAAGTTCCCCAAACTCACCAGGTTGTATTGCCCATTACAAGCATTTTGAGATCTACCCATTTGTGATGTCACAAGTGGGTTTCTCCACCCATATCAGGTTGGACAGCTCCTCATTCA
Organism: Urophycis regia; assembly: GCA_027123015.1. Classification (NCBI taxonomy): domain Eukaryota; kingdom Metazoa; phylum Chordata; class Actinopteri; order Gadiformes; family Phycidae; genus Urophycis; species Urophycis regia. The sequence continues at coordinate 5,937 of JAOQGG010198836.1, read as the reverse complement.
CATCCCTGGTGTACAGTACCAACTAGCTGGAGTGCATATGCATTAGAGTGCATGTGCATTAGGGGCGGCAGTAGCTCAGTGGGAAGAGCGGGTCGTCCTCTTACCGTAGGGTTGGCGGTTCGATTCCCTCCTCCGACTGTCTGCGTGTCGAAGTGTCCTTGAGGAAGACACTGAACCCCCACTTGCTCCCCGGGCACTGAGCACAGCTGCCCGCTGCTCCAATGTAACATAGGATGGGTCAAATGCAGAGAACCGATCCCCTCCAACCCCCTCCCTTTTTTGGAATTTCCCAGCTTTGGATCAATAAAGTATTTATATCCTATTCTATGTTCTGAACCGAGAGATAAACCACAGATAAAGAGAGTCAGTTCCAGGTTTGACTTGCTGTGACTCTGCATCATACGTTTTATACTAATTTTCATCAAAGTGCTTGAGAAGCCAAAATCCTGTTTTTTATTTGTTTGTTTGTTTAAATGTCTGAATAGAATACGTCTTATATTGTCTTGATCATATTCATGCATGTCTGTGTGTTGTTGTAACTAAAAGCTCAATTTAGAGAAAACTGGTGTACAATCTTTTTGTCAGTCTCCGCCCACCAGTTTGTAGAAGTTTCACTCTGCACTAAACTGATATCGTCTTCATGAAACCAACGCCAAGAGGGTATGCCAATGCCATTGTGTGTTTTTTGTTTGTTTGTGAAGCTTTTGTCTGGGCAGTGGTTTCATGTTCATTGTGAAGATACTAACTTAAAAAAAGTATCACAAAGCCCAAGTGGGTCATAACCATGGTAATAACTCTTTTTTTCAATGTCTGTGTTAGAATCAACCACTTGTTTTTGGCGCCTATGCAGACACAGAGTTCAGCATGTAGAACATGAGCTTGTAGTTCAGCTAACTGCATACAGGTAGCTCATTGGGGTTAGATGCAAATAGGCTGGCCACCATTCTACGTCAAAGGGGAAAATGATTTAATTCTCGTAATATATAGCAAATAAATGTTAACTTAGAGGCTAATTCATTTCTATATTATTCATTTTCAAGGGTACCGTTTGACGGATAAACAGTCATTTAGGGTTTTGTATGATTAAAGGTTTGTCAATTCAATTCCCACCCTCAATGCACCAAACATTCATAATGTCTATGGCTGGTTACAAAAACTCAAATGCAAGGGCAGTGGCTATAATGTGAATTATAAGGCTTCATAACGGTTATGTGTGAGCCAATGGGTGATGTCACGGACACTGAGTCCGTGTAATGTACAGTTTATGGTTAGAATGCGAGCTGAAACAGGGGTTGGCTTACACTTTGATGGTGTGTCATGGTAATCCATGACTTTGGTCTGTCACATTTTGTATTGTTCATTCTTTTGTTATTCCTTCCATGCATGTTCAAACCGATTGCAATTACAAAGTGCATTACAACCTCTGCCATATGATGATTATTGAGGTTGTATTACAATTACCCACCACCACTTTGGTGCATACAGTGCTTGTCTTGAAACAGCTAATGATTAGCTTTTACTTAGATCGCATGATATTGGCAATACATTCATTAGATATTAAACATCTGAAGTAGCTCACAGAAAACAGTAAAAACAACCCCTATTATCCAAGACTCCTCACAATTATTACCTTAAAATTGTGGGTTGAATATGTTGAGAAGTGTTTTCATGAAGAGGTGGGCATCAAAGCTCCCTCCTTGTTGTGCACTAGCCATGTGGGAAATTGGCCTTGAAGCAACCTGTGTTCCACCTACCTGTCACTCCATGTGTTCAACCCACTAGCCTGACCATAGACACACAAAAGTTAAGGAAAGCACATACAAAATTTATCAATCCACTGTAATGAATTTAATGGTTTATAAGGTAAACATTCATTTGGTTAGCGTGTGTGCACAGAAAGAGTAGTTGAAGATGCCACATAGCAAAGAATGATGCTAATAGCAAAGCATTTATGTCTTACAGGGCATTGCAAAACAAGTACACCGACACAAACTCATTCATTAGTGTCTATTTCACACAAATTCTTTATAAGGGCTTGTTTTTGCAATGATTAATCAATATTAAGTCATTAATTACAAACATCAAACCTAAGTTAAACATACCACCATGTTCAGAACAACGTATCATTGCCAAGTATTAATGTTTGTCACAAAGCAGATGAAACATGAACAAAATTAACAGCAGATAATTTAACTTTTCAGTTTGAAATAAAATCTACACTGAACTACACCACACAGAAAAACTTGGTGGATCATTGGCTCCAGTGTGCGAAATACCCATCAATATTTGGGGAGTCTCCATCTTCCGATTGTTGCGCAATATCAATCTAAATTTTCTCATGCAGTAAATTTTCTCTCCTCCGAAGAGGTCCTGAAACTGGACGCATCCAAGCATGCAACCACCTGTCCTCTTGACCCCATTCCCTCCTCCCTTCTACAGGCCATCTCGACGGACATCCTACCATTCATCACCTCCCTCGTGAACCTTTCCCTCACCTCAGGTCTCGTCCCTACGCCCTTCAAAACTGCCAAAGTAAAACCGCTCCTCAAGAAGCCTACCCTCGACACTGCTGACATCCTTAACTACAGACCGGTATCTCCGCTGTAATTCCTTTCTAAAACCCTGGAACGTGCAATCTGTAACCAACTGTCATCCTACCTCTCACAAAACGACTCTACAGAGACTGCCCTCCTGACGGTGACCGAATCCCTCCTTGCTGCCAAAGCCTCTTCCCTCTCATCGGTGCTTGTTCTCCTGAACCTCTCTGCCGCGTTCAACACCATAAACCACCAGACCCTCCTTGCCACCCTCGCTGGACTCGGCATCACTGACACTGCGCTAGCCTGGATCGCATCTTACCTTATTGATCGCACTTATCAGGTTACATGGAACGGCCTGTCCAAACCCCGCTCGCTAAACACTGGGATCCCTCAAGGCTCAGTACTAGGACTGCTTCTGTTCTCCCTATACACCAAATCTCAAAAATATGTAATCGGATCACACGGCTTCTCCTAGCACTGTTATGCGGACGACACTCAACTGTTCCTCTCCTTTCCCCCCTCAGATACTCTGACTGCATCACACATCTCAGAATGCTTGGCAGACATCAGCTCTTGGACAATTGTGCATCAACTCAAGCTCAATCTCACAAAGACTGAGCTTCTCTTCATACCGGGGAAAGACTGCCTTCACAGGGACCTACTGGTCTCGGTCGAGGGCATTACTGTATCTACCTCACCGACTGCAAGGAACCAAGGCATAATCAAGTTCAAGTTCAAGTAACTTTATTGTCAAGTGTGCTACATGGCAGGCATATAACAGATGAAATTGCAGTCCTCTCAGACCTACGGCGCAAAATTAACACAATGAACAATCAGACAAACAAACGGACATTGTACGGACAACACAAAAACACAAAAAAACAAATACAAAAATGAAAATGAGGTTGTGCGTTGTAATAGTGGACAACCACTGCAGTGCACTGCAAACATCACTGCAGTGACCCACTCCTGTAGATTTGCTATCTACAACATCCCCAGGATTCGGCCTTTCCTCACGAGGGAAGCGACACAGCTCCTGATCCAAGCACGTGTTATGTCCCGCCTCGACTACTGCAACTTGCTCTTAGCTGGACTCCCTGCAATCACAATTAAACCATTGCAGCTGATCCAGAACACAGCAGCACGCCTAGTGGTTAACCAAAACTAATTTTCCCACGTGACCCCCCTCTTCCAAGACCTCGACAGGCTTCCTGTAGTGGCTCGCATCAAATTCAAGATGATGCTACTGGCCTACAAAGCTGTCAATGGAACTGACCCTACCTACCTCCAAACATTAGTGTTACACTAGGCCCCTGCTAGAGCACTCCGCTCAACTACCTCAGCTGGTTGACTGATACCCTATCACTCAAAGGAGGAAAATGTTGGATGGCAAAATCTTAACTTAGCACTCCACCACGCCATGCAAAATTGCGCATGAAGAGTTGCACATTGCAACTTTAAAAAAAGTCTTTGTATTACCAGCTTTGTGTAACTTTTGGCGTATTGTGCATTTGAAATTCATTTGTCAATGTGTGAATGATTTTTTATGCGCTGTGATTTCGTAGCGCTGGTGGTTATGGTGATTAAATGAGCCTTGGTGTCCGTGTCAGCAGTGTCATGGAGTGACATTCTGGGTGACCTCATTTTATATTTCCAGATTTTGAGTATGTTTATTTAATTTCAACTCTGTAGCCTAAATGATCTCCAGCTTTCTGAAGTTAATGTTGAGATGTTTCTTGTTGCAGAGATGTTATTGATGTTATGGCCAGATTGCATTTGTTAAACACTTTCATTTCATGGTACTGTTGCTTTTTTCCGTCATGATTTATTTTCTCGGCGGTGATGGCTGGGGTGAAGGCCCAGCTTTAATGCTCGCAGTTCACCATCGTTGGAGTTCTCAGGCAGGAAAACCAAATCAAGGAAGACGAACAGTGAAATGAGTCGGGAGAGTCTGTATTCTTCAGTGACAGAAAGTGGCCACTGAAGTCCATCAATCTGGGAGTTTGTGTCACATCATGAGGTTGAAGGAGGGGATAGTGGTGGTCTTGATAAGCACTTGTTCATCGTCATGAGCATGTGTATATTGTTTCTTATGTTTAGTGATGTTGCTTTGTTTGGATCATAAATGTTGAATTGCTCAAAATTTGGGATGTTTTCTTTTGTGTAGCTTATCTAGTTGATGTACAGCATTGCTTGGCCCTGAAGAAAAAACTAAACAATCAAGAGGGTGACCAATGAGAATTGACAGACTGACATAGAAAAAACAATAAATCCAATAAGATTCCAAAATACAATATCCAACAAAAGACTGGAAAGCACCATTGTAGGAGATATTTAGAGACCTCTGGTTCAGTAAATGTCTGCTTTTTAAACCACTGTACAGACGCAGCTATCACAGGATGAGCACTCATAAACAATGTCATTGATGCATTGCAGCTATAACCCAGGGATGCAAAGAGAGGCATGGTCAAAAAGGAGTGAGATTATCGAAGCCCGCGACCGCACAGCAAATATATAATTACACTGCCACCAATCTCTGCCTTTCAGGACTCACCCTATACACACACAAAGTTCTATATATTAAAATAATATGTTTCCCCTAGAATTTTTTTGTAGCAGTGGTGCTGTGTCTTGATAACCTAGCAACACTAGGGGGGTCCGGGGGCATGCCCCCCCCCGGAAGAAAATTTTGAAAAATAACCCTATCAACAACCAACAGAGTCAAGGTATCTGCTGAGACCAGATCATTGTGAAAATGTGCGATCACACTGTTCAATATTCAAAATATTCAAACAGAACAGACGCAGCACAAAATTCCAGGATCTCGGACTGATATTAGTGCAGTGACGTGTAGGCAGCACCAGACCGGCGCAGGCTTTACGCGTGCAGCTTTCTGGTTTACCGTTTTCTTTTCATACGTATACTTCCTATGTTTCATGGACTGTAACGGCATTTGCATATTTAGTCATTTTAATACAGAATTACCTTTGAATAGGGCTGCTCGATTATGTCAAAAATGATCACCACAATTATTTTGATTGATATTGTAGTTGTGATTATTAAAGACGATAAAAAAATAATCAAATTTTTTTTTGATGGTGCGACTCAAACATAGGTCCGTTGTGGTGGCAAAATATAATATACAATTGACACTTCTCTTGCAACTTTTCCACGACATTCGTCATAAAGGGCAGGCAGCGCAATTCTACTGAAATGGTGACGTTGTAATGGGCGTGAGGTTGGACCCAAGAACAGCACAGACCGAGACCAGTGTTGGAACAGTTAAACAGTATATTGCTCAGACAGGTTTGCAAAAATCTACAGCCGGTACACAGGTAACCGATCTCACACAGAGTGAAGCCAATCAGTCCCACTTCCCAGCGGAGACCTCCGGAGA
>JAOQGG010196909.1:0-11101 GCA_027123015.1 Urophycis regia | reverse complement strand
AATGTGGGATCAGTAGATAATTTGTCAGGTTTTGTTACAGATTTGTAAAATATTGGCAATATTGGCAACCATTTCAGCCAAGCCATCATGACCACTGAAATGACTTGCTATATTGATTGTTTTCTGTTTACAAGTACAGTGCCATATGATCATATCTCATGATCATTTAAGAATTTGTATGGCTATTTTATGAGGTTGACACACACTCCTTGTTATAGATTTTCCAACATCAGCACACACGTTCCCACCTGGTAATGGACTTGAATGCAAATACATTTTCTTAAATATGTTTTTGTTTTGCTGTATTTTTATTTTACTGCCACAGTTTTGTATACCCCTGAGACATGGGGACAGCAATGTGTAAAGTACAGAGCATATTTGGTCTCTTATCTTTTTCATGTTTTCCAATAGGAGAGACAATTTCTAACTGCACCATTAAACAAACGTGGCAAATGCCATGGTGTTTAAAAGAACATTTCTGTGTAACATAATTAGCTTCTGCTGTACTGGAAGGTTTGCTGTTGCTGTATAGCCACAAAAACACAATTCAGATATGAAGCACTGTACTTTACAGGAAGTGCACTCTGTCACTTTGCTGTCAGAAAATCATGCCCTGATCTGCAAAGATATGGAATGAAATCAAAAATGTAATTTGATGTCAAGCTGTTCAGATATCACGATGCAGGCTACCTCGACTTGGGAAGTTTGCATCTATCTTGGTTCTGCCGATATCGCCATCTTTGCTCTTGGTTTGGGCGTAATGTATTTGTGTGCTAACAGTTGAGTGCTGTTCTCTCTTTCCCCTCAGGACTGGAAAGACCATGTCAATACTGTTGTGCACACCGCAGCCTGTAGAGACCTGCGCAACAAGTGAGGCTCTTGTCTATGTCAGCATCACGCTGTACAACGTATGTCTTGAAAGAACTATCTGGTACTCCATATGGAAATGTTCTATTGGCATATTTTTTTCTCCTCTTTTTAGTGTTGCAGAGCATTCACCCTCAAAGTTTTTAATTATAGATCTCATATCTTATGTACAGTACAATTATTTTCTCTTACCCATGGTTTATCAGCCTCATGCAATTGATAAGTAGATTAAAATCAGATAAAAATTGTATTAAAATGTGCTGTCGGACAGCTCTATAGCCTACCTATGTGATATTGGAGCTCCTTTTTGTGTGGGGAACCCTGCACATTTAGAGGACCAGAAACCCTCATGGTTTTGTTTTCCTTTCTATACAGCCCACCAATTCCCTGGAAGTCAACCTTGTCTAACGGATGTGTGTCTATCTCTAGGTACCCAGATTTGAAGCCTGATAGAGCGCGGTCAGTTCCCCCTGTACTCTCTTCAGATGGCGTGTGTGTTTGTTGTGAGGTTCCTGTCTGTAATCCTCCCGCGTGACCTTGTCAGGAAGGAGCGCGATGGCAGCCGGGGGCCCTGGCCGGCCAGGGAGACCACCAGCTCGCGCTCCCTGTCCTGGTCGCCCAGCCCGTCTCCCAGTAAACACCGAGCGCCGCCCCTTCCCCAGCGGCACCACGCCAAGCCTTACCCCGCCCCCCGGCAACACGCCCACCACGGGCATCAGCGGCACTCGGGTAGGACGGACCGACACGTGGCGTTTACATCAGTGTTACCGTTCATCTTGAACTCTGGTTGACCGTAACCCATTCAGAAATAGGTAGATTATTACAATCCTGAAAGGGAGCCTGACTGTGTTCAGTGTGATGGACCGTAACTTGAGTTGCTGTATTATTTGAAAGCTTGCACGGGGGACTTTTGAATCCACTTGAATAAACACACCTCCCTTAACTGTTGGCCGGAGACACCTCCCTGACCCTCTGTGTCCTCCATCCTAATAGGGGACAGCTACTATTACGAGCACCACCACCACCACCGTCGCCGCTCCCGCTCCCACTCCCACTCCCACAGCCGCAGCCCCAGCCCCGGCCGGCGCCCTGGGGGCCGGCGGCCAGACAGGAGGTCCTCGGGGTCACCAGGTACAGAGTCTTCACTCCATCAGGCTCAAGGCCACCTCGAGTATTGTTTGTGTCTCTGGGCTGTGGGCGCTTGTACTCTTCTTGTCATCCCCGATTCCTGTCATGAAGTGGATTCATCCGTCAGCCATATGTTTAGGAAACTACTTTTATTTGAAATTCATTTCTGGTTTTTTGTGCGTTGCTTTCCGGGTCTCAAGAGAATTGGACCCATTTGGTCAGGACGCTACGCGCAAAGCATTGCATTTGCTTTCTGATTGTGAGCCGGCGTGCTTCCACAGGAAGCGCCACGGCTCGCCACGGCCTGAAGCGCCCGCACACTGAGGCGGGCTCCAAGCAGGGCCTGCGCTCCAAGGCGGGAGCAGCGCATGACGCAGCGCGGGGGCCGGGCAAGATGGGGACCAAGCCCAAGGCCAAGCCTGCCGGGGCCAAGGGGGCAGACGGGGTGAGTCTCCTCCTGTCTGCCCTGGACGTGGGCTCTCCAACCCCTGGCTGTTTAATTTCTCACAACATCTAACGTCTTGAATGTGAACTTCACCAGAGATGTTTGTGATGTTCAACATCATGAACAGCTCTGGTGATGATCTGGAACTAGCAGTCTCTAGAGCAGTGGGTCTCCACTGCTCTGCCTTCAGGACCCACCATCACCCCTTAATGACAGGCCGCCACCCACATCAAGGAACATTTTCAACTTCTCAAATGTATTAGCATAACATAACACTTCAATAACTCTACTATCAAACTATTCAGTCACTTATTCAGGCGATAAAAAATAGATGGCACTCCGCTGCATAAATAATTCCCTTCAAAATAAAAGCACAGGGTTTTTTTCAACTTTTTTTTTTTTTTGCCCGGACTGAAAATGGGTCCACGACCCACCGGTTGACTCCCACTGCTCTAGAACACACTCTGCTGAGCTTTGCTGTTGTGGAACATGAACACTAGCAAGGTTTTGGAAAGCACTTTGTCTTTTTGTGGTAGTGTGAACAGTAATATCACATATATTCAAGTTTTCATATGGCACATATCGGCAAGCATGTATATGATATGATTTATCTGTGATAGCTTGTGATTTAAATGGGCCAACTGATTGATGGGTGGGGCTCGTCATCTCTTTTCTAAAATAGGATGGTTGTCTTAAATAATGCTCAGTGCCTCTTTAAATCTATGGTGAATGTTTTTCCTAGCTACGCGCTACGAGCATGCACAACATGAAGTCTTCCCCTGACCCCTTAGGCCCCCAAAGCCCCGCCAGCTAAGAAGAAGAAGAAGCTGCCCGTCTGGCCCCCCACTGCGGCCTCCGGGCACCTCGTCCACCTCAGCAGCCTCCCCGTCGACGTCACCCTGCAGGAGCTGGCCGACCTCGTGGGCACGTTTGGCAAGAACACCATCAACCTGCTGCCTGCCCCTGCTGAGGGAAGCGGCAGGGCCCCGGCAGATCAGAAGGTACTCACCAGGTTCTGCTGAACTCAAAGGAAAACCAACAGCCACGCTAACATTGCTCCCACATCATTTTCTCTTCTGTCTTTACGAATGTATTCTAAACTTGACAATGCTAGACACAATGGACAGCTGTAGTTTCTCCCCTTTGTCTTCCTCCCCTCCCTGGCTGCTGTTGGTCCACCATCCCACCACCCAGGCGTCAGTGTACATGGTGAAAGCAGAGGAGGCCCAGGCCCTGGTGGACTGCAGCAGCCTGAGCATCAGGCAGCAGCCCGTCACTGCCACGCTAGCCAAGGTATGGAGACCACATGGCGCCATATTCATGGCAGCATCACTTGGAGTAAAGGTTGCATTGAATTACTACCAACCATTGTGTTGCCTGTATTTCATGCTGTTCATATGTCTCGCTTTTCCTTTAGTTACTGAATAGTTACCCTTTCATGGGGCAAAATATAGTATGGTGAGTTTTTCCGAGAGCAAAATATATGTTTTTTCTTCTCTAGAAACCCGTAGGAGCTTCGTCAAACCCTGAACTCAAAGGGTATGTGGTAACTATCATTTGATCACCACTTGCATGTTCTCTGCGTAGCTGGCTGATTGTAAAGGGTTGAATTCTGTCCTTCCAGAAAGACCGCTGGAGAACCAAAGAAACCTGCTGCCGCTGGGAAAGGTAACGTGTTGTTGTGTTTAAGTCGTGCAACGGCCATCATCCATATCCCTGGTGTGGCCGCTTTGTGGAGAAGCTGTGTCCATCCTGCCGTTCAGTGGTTAAAAGGGCCGCTCTGCACCATGTCTACTGTACTAGCTATTAATCCAAGCATGCCGCGACAACCGCACATCCCAACGACTCTCTCAAAACGGCACTTCAGTGCGTCCATGTAGTGCCTGTTCTGTGCCCAACGGGCCGATCATTACAGATTTCTCAAGAATCGCTCATCCAAACAACTTCACAATCGACACTGCACAGCAATACACCCGTTAAGTGTGACGTTTGAATGAACTGTTGTTGAAAACTAGCAACAAAAGAGTCCCACGCTTCAAACTGTCCCCAATGGATATAACGTCAATAGATTGCCGTTTAGAAGTGAAGAATTGAGTGACCAGGGACCATCATTTGCTATATTTTGTGTTTTGCTCCAACAGGCAAAGCTCCACAGAAGGCTTCTAAAGAGGTAGGCACTGAATCAGCGTCATGACTACTGCCAACATTCTGTGGGGTTGAAAAAAGAGTTATTGATTAAAAGTATTATGATCACTTGGCCTATTTGTAAATGAGCCAACTCTTCCATTTTGAATGAAGGCAATTGATGTTATGGATGGATGTATCTTTGGTCGTTAGTGCATTCTCTTCAAAACAGTCCTCTTGTCCAATTGTCACGTTTCAGCCACAGAAAGGAATGGTGTTGATCTTAGGACTTCCTCCGACTGATTGGACAGAGGCAGACATCATCAATCTCGCCAAGCCTTTTGGAACTCCTACTGATATGGTCATAGCCAGGGAGCAACAAAAGGTGGGTGACCAGAAAAGCTGGATGGATGGATGGATGGATTGTTCAGCTCTTTGCCTTTTAAAGAGCTTTGCCATTTTGTGAGCTATTCTGCAGGAGGAATCCATATTTGCGATAGGGTGGGACTTAAATGGCTACATTTGTCAACCGAGACCTTACAATATGCATCATATGAAGATGATGTCCTCACCGAACGAATGTATTGGCTTTGTATTATAAGAGTGAAATCCCATTTGTTCCTTGACTTGAACGGTTCTGCCACTACATGTTGCAAACTACCTACCTGTTGTGTTGTGGGAGAAATGTACCTTATGGTTGGAATTTATTGGTGGAGTAAGTAGGGAATACCAGAATCAACAAGGCAATGCATCCCAGCATATGACAGCCAAACATTCCTCAACCACTGATCCTCCTTATGTCACAAGCTGGCCCCAAGAAGGCCCTAAAAACAGCTGACCTCTGCAGATCAGACTCAGGCCATGTGGACAATAAAAGAGAGGGAGGGAGTTAGAACATAAACACAGAAGAAAGGTCACAGAGTGTTGTGATTGGTCATGTGGGAGGAAACCACCCCGCTTGTAAAATATACCCAGCAGCCAGATCAGGAGTTCTTGTTGCTTGATTACAAGTAATAATAAGGTTTTTATCTTTCAAACTGGGTTTTCCCAGCCTCTCTTATTGAGCTGAATGAGCGTGTTCTCCACTACACTCTCAGGCGCTGCTGTGGATGCCAGATGCGGCGTGTGCAGAGGAGATGGTGAAGGGCCAGACCTTAACCCCAGTCAAGATGGACAGCTGTCAGCTCAAGATGATCTGCCCCAAAGTGCCTGTTTCCCGCAAAACCCCTGTAAGCATGTTTTCCTCCCTCTCTTCCTCTTCTTTGGCGCTTCCCCCTTTATTCCCCCCTCCTTTCTCTTGTTTTCTTCTTTTACAAACTGAGATTGAGTGGGGTGACTTTCCTGAAAGATGCTGTAGTTAAGATTCCAGAGTTATGAAGAGAGATGGCAGAAGAGACCAAGGTCTTGAAACTAAACAAACCAAAAAAGTGCCCTCCCCTCTCGCCCTTCATTTTCTTCCATTTTGCATTCAGGCACCTGTGAATGACAGACAAGAGTCCTTGACCCTATAAGGGCATCTCTTCCCTGATTGGTGTGGGTAATCCGTTAAATAAGACAGGCAAAAGTAACCGTTAAGCTGTGAAAAAGGGCTACAATGTAATCCTTTTGGGCAATAAGATTGGAATGACATTGGGGAAATATCCTGCAAGTATTTAGAGCGAAACGTCTCCAGCAAAAAGATTACAAAGAAATGTTAAACTGCACTTCACCATCCAGACTAATTTCATACTAATACTAATTTCAGTGTTGTTGCTGTTTTTATTGGATTGTACGTTGTGTGCAATTTATGCCTAAAAATTATTTTCTGTGGGGTCACAGAAAAAAAAGCAATTTGGTGTATGAAATAAAAACAATAAAAGGAAATCATAGTCAGGAAAGTCAGATATGTCAGTAAAATAAGATAAAAACAAATCCCAATTGTTATGACTTTCAACTGGGGCTTAAGGAAAGGCTGGATTTACCAACTGATTGACAGTCTTAAATACAAATGTAGGTTTATGTTGATGATTGATGTAGTGTAATTACTCCTTCAAAATATTATGTTGTACTTAAAGGAAAACGCCACCGTTTGTCCATATGAACTACTTTCTTCCCTGATCTAAGATGAGTTGATGCATACCTCTCTCACTTTCGTGCGTGCACTTGATCACTCTGGCGTGCAGCGCTGCTTCTATAGCATGTAGCCTGGCCCAGTATATTCCTTAGGATCCAAACGGGGGTGAAGTTAGAAGCAACCAAGCACTTCCACATTTTCCCTATTCAGGGAAGTACGTAGTTCAGTATGGACAAATGGTGGCGTTTTCCTTTAAAATACTTTCTTTTTTCCATCTACTCCCCATTACAGCTTACCTAAAGCACCTTTACGTTTTTCAAACTTTTTTATTGATTTCTTGTACTAATATAACTACAATGTTAAGTCAACCCTTTTTATTTGATAGATGTTTTCCCCACCAAAGTGTACAATAGATGTGTTTTCCTATCCTTCCCATTGTGCAGGTGGCCTTGTACAATCTGTTGAAGACGACGGGGCCCCAGGTGAGTGAACCGCTGCCCCCTCATGTTCCTGTGCTCCACTGGTGTGTGCCCAGTCTGGAGGCACACCACGTGTGTACACACATCAGGGCCGCCATGGCCCTCAGCCCTGGTCCAAAAGGATGATCCAATGTGTGCTGACGTCCTGCAGGAGCCCAATACTCTTGCAGGCTGGAGGAGCGTGTTGGTGATCACCAACGTACCGGCCACACCCACAGGCCCAAGTGAAGTGGTCCGATTAGTCCAGAGATTTGGAACCGTTCGAAACTTTGTAGTGATTGATGACTCTATGGTAAGACACTATTATTATCTGTAGAATTGTATACTTGTATACACTTGTGTGCTCAAAATCTTAAAGGCGGAGTGGGTAACATTTGAGAGTTGTAAAGACAGCAGAAAGAAGAGATCATGACTTTTTTCTTTCTAAACAACCAAAAAAGTCCCCTCCCTTGCTGCACCCTCTGGCTCTATCTGTCTCTGTAGTGTTGCATTTCACACCCATGATTGACTAGGAAGATGGCTCTCCTGAACCAATCCCTGAAGGGATGCCCCAGCTGGTCATACCTTGGCTGGGAGGGGGCTACAGGTGGCACATGCAGCAAACTTGAAACAGATGTTCTCACAGAGCATTTCACTCTGTAATGGCGATGGGATTTCTAAAGAATGACTCAATTATAGTACTCAAAACTTACCTACTTACCTTACCTAACATTTGCTTGAATTTCAGAGGCTTTTGGTTATTGTGATATTTGTCAATATTTTCCAACTCTCCTCCCCAAATGTTGAAAATGCCAGACCATCTGTGAGATGGAGACTGCAGCGATGGCGCTCTTCGTTTTTAAACGCTTCCAGAAGTTCCCCTGCATCGTCCAGAACAAGTCCCTGTGCTTTTCCCGTAAGGCCGACTCTAAACAGGCCACACAAGGCAAGGCCTCCACTGCTGATCTCAATGTTGCCAAGGTAAGCCTTTCAGACATTCAGCTGACCAGCTGTGGATGTGATGAATGTGAAGGTCTTTCAATGATTTCCCTGTTGCTCTGTGATTAATGTGACTAGTTGGACATTGTCCATGGGCAAAGTCAACATTTCCAATTAAAATGTGATGTCTTGTGTTTTCCCACACAAAAGATTTCACCTGCAAATGGTAACGATAGCCAGAAGAAGCCAGCAGTGGTCAAGGATGCTGCAGAAAGTAAGGTGGACAAACCAGAGGGGGAAGGCCAGGTTCACGGGCCTGCCTGCATCCAAGACCCCCAACTGAATGTAGAGGGACCTCAGGATGCAGAGGAACCCAAGGCTGCAGGAGAACTTCAGGGCTCAGTGGAACCGGATGTTGCAGTTGGGCTTCAAGATTCCGTGGAACCAATGACTGCAGTGGAAGTGAAGGCTGTGGTAGAAAAGCAGGCTGCATTGGAACCGCAAGCATCAGTGGAACCGCAAGCATCAGTGGAACCGCAAGCATCAGTGGAACCGCAAGCATCAGTGGAACCGCAAGCCTCAATGGAACCGCAAGCATCAATGGAGCCACAGGTGTCCGTTGTATCACAGGCGTCAGACATAGCCACAGCTCTTCCCCTTCCACAGGAGACGGAGACGCCTCACACTGATAGTGCCGATGGCTTGACACCTGAACTGCCCAAGGTACTTAGCCTTTGTTTTGGAATGATGTAACTGTAAAGACTAGGTGTTACTTTGTCTGTAAGTGGTTGTTTGAACCCTGTCCTCAGGTCACCCCAGCGATGGTGGAGGCCCTGTTGGAGGAGTGCAGGACACGGAGCCTGAGTCGGCAGGGCCAGCTTGAAGCAGCAGCCCCGCCCCCCTCCTCCTCCACCACCCCCGCCAGCGGGGCCCCGCGGACCCCCACCCCGTCCACGGGGGCCGCCGGCCAGAAGAGCCAGGGCCAGCCGCCGGAGGGGGGGCGGAGCCGCGAGGAGGAGAAGAAGAGGCAGGAGAAGGAGGTGAAGGAGAAGGAGGCGCGGCGGGAGAGGGAGAGGAGAGAGCGCCGAGAGCGCGAGCGGGTTCGAGAGCGGGAGTGGGAGAGAGACGAGCGCAGGAAGAGGGAGCGCGACAGAGGCTGGAGGATGGAGGACGAGCGGGAGAGGAGGGACCGCGAGCGCTACGAGAGGTGGAGGGCCCAGCGGGAGGACTCCTCCGGCTCCAGGTCCTCGGGGCTGTCGGAGGAGAGCCGGCGGAGCCCCAGAAGAGACTGCTCAGAGAGGCCCACAGAGGCTGGCCAGGTCAAACAGGTTGGGAAGACATGGCAACACTTACAGAGATACTATGCATGAGGACATTGGTTATGAGCCACCACGGCAGCCTCCACATCACATGTGTCGACTCGAGGCCTGTGGGCCGAATCATGGCCACCATGGCGTTTTATGTGGCAGCTTCACTGCATGCCGTACAGCGACCATCAACTACATCTCCCACAATGCATTTCAATTTTGTGATCCGCAAAATCCTGCCGCTAGATTGCCGTGTTTCCATTGCTTCCATATATTTTTACATTTATATCAATACATGTACAACATTTGTACACTTGAATGAATAATAATGAAATGCAGAGACAATAAGACTCAATAAGAAGTGAAGGAGTGAAGGAGTAGTTAGATGTGTACAGTCTTACAGGTCCAAGCGGTCCCCAGAGGGCAGCCATAATGCTGCTGTTGCCCCGGGTGGAAACACGTTTCACACCCCAGCTCTACATCAACACTTATTTTACAATAGATACTTTATCTCAAAATAACAACTTATGTTCCCAAGAAATAACAGGTTATCTAGGAAGTGTTTTCATTCTTTGTTGAGTAATGATCCCAAGTGTTATAATGTTAATGTTATAGACGTTGTTTGACTGTTATGATAATATTTTCTTCAACATTCGGCGTAGTATGCACTTGTTCTGAACATTGCCTTGTGATAGCATCTCCATGAAACGACCACACTTTGAACTGCAGACTTGAGTTCTTCGTTGTTAACCTGAGGTTGTGGTGGGGGGTAGGAGGAGGAGGAGGAGGAAGAGATGGACAACTTCCCATTTGACCTGGACAACTTTGTGACGGTGGACGAGGTGGGGGACGTGGCTGACCTTCCAGATGTATCCTCTCTTCCCATGGAGAGCGAGGAGAGGGCAGCTGAGGAACACACGTCTCCAGCAGTCTCAGAGGAGTCCTCGCAGGTACTGCAGTGTTTTTATGAATCACTACAACAATTACACTAACACTACACTAACACATGGAGGAATATCAAAAAGGGGGAACTAGTTACAATTGCCAGATGTAACAAAACAAGATGAGCAAACACCACCAGCAAAAAAATCTGGAGCACTAGAAAAAATGTTTGGTAGCACTTCCACTTCCACTGCTTCCGTTACTTCCATGTAGATGACTTCCACTGCTTCCGTTACTTCCATGTAGATGACTTCCACTGCTTCCGTTACTTCCATATAGATGACTTCCACTGCTTCCATTACTTCCATGTAGATGACTTCCTCTGCTTCCATTACTTCCATGTAGATGACTTCCACTGCTTCCGTTACTTCCATGTAGATGACTTCCACTGCTTCCATTACTTCCATGTAGATGACTTCCACTGCTTCCGTTACTTCCATGTAAAGGATCCAAAGCGACTTACACTACCGTTCAAAAGTTTGGGGTCACCAAGACAGTTTTGTGTTTTCCATGAAACTCCATTACAGATAGAATACCAGCTGCCTGCTTCTTCCCTAAATAGTTCTTGCATATTGTGGAGGTGTGCTTTGGGTCATTGTCCTGTTGTAGGAGGAAATTGGCTCCAATCAAGCGCTGTCCACAGGGTATGGCATGGCGTTGCAAAATGGATTTGGCTTTTTCTTTGCCACTCTGCCCTGAAGGCCAGCATCCCGGAGTCGCCTCTTCACTGTAGACGTTGACACTGGCCTTTTGTGGGTACTATTTAAAGTGATGGTTCGGAGTAAAATTCACCCTGAGGTAATTTCCACCAATAATCCAGCCAAATACCCCCTCAGAT
>JAOQGG010168779.1:0-11276 GCA_027123015.1 Urophycis regia | reverse complement strand
CTGTGATAGGCTGGCGACCTATCCAGGGTGTACCCCGCCTCTCGCCCGTTGAAGCTGGGATTGGCTCCAGCCCCCCCACAACCCTTGTGGAGGATAAGCGGATATGATAATGGATGGATGGATGGATGGATGGATATATATATATTTATTTTTATTTTATTTTTTTTTTTAAGGTATTCTCTATATATATGTAGGCTCATCATATACTGTATTTTTCAAGGTAGGCCTTCTCTTGTATTTGTGAACTTTGCTCATGAAATCTACAGAAACCACCACAGAACATATTTACAGAAAGCAATAACATCAGTTACAAATGCAGCAGAAAGAATAGGCTCACTGTTGATATGAAGAATGTGATTTTTATACAAAAACTATTTTCTTCTTCTGAAATCTCGTTTTGCAAATTGGATAGATGGTTTAGATTTTAGATCTTGATTGATCTTGATTAATGAACACATGTGCATGAACTGAGATAAGGCGACATTATCACAAATCACTGTGCTAAATGTTACACTGATACACAGTATTAACAGAATAAGACTGCATGGGAGTGGTTTTTACCACCACAGCTGGAGTAAATACTGCAGTTTCTGATCTCAAAGCTACCAAAAACCAGTTGCGGCAAATGATGAACACATAATAATTGAATAAAAATCCATTCCACTATATTCAAATCACATAGTATAGCCTTGTTGTATTGACACAGTCTGAGATGCTGGGGTTATTGTGCAAGGTGATTTATAAGCCTTGCCACCTGCATATATTATCTATGAGACATGTATATTACCCACCAGCAGTGAGCCTGTATAGAATATATTAGGTTTCTCCTTCGCTGGGAATGTATGTTTGTATGTATACAGTGTCTACGGAAATGAAGACAAAGTGAGCAGTCCATATGAACTAACCTAGACAATACCCGACATGCATTTCCTTAAGCACACCACAGGCTCCTACCATGTATTGAATTATTGATAACAGCTCAACATATATTGTGCTAAGCCTTACTGTCAGACTCACATGTACGCAGCAGCGTGGCGAGTCCGGCCAGCTCCACCGATGGCAGGGGGACTCGCGGGTCCAGGCCGGGACGCAGGGTCTGACCCAGTTCCCTCACACCTGGTCCACCCTCAGCCCTCTTACTCCAGTCCATGGAATGCAAGGCAGAGGGCTGAAAATACCCTTTGGCTGGCGAGTCTGAAAGCTGTCTTGTACATAATGAAGCAGGCAACATGAGCTCTCCAGTTACCAGTTCCCCTCCACCTGAGCAGCATGATGTCCGGGGCAGGCTAACGTCAACTCAGCTGTTCCATGTGCCCGGGCTCTCCAGACCTCTCCCCTAAAAATGGCTCCAAACCTTCCTCCTAATTCCTCTGGCAGGCAGCTGGGATCAGCCAGCTCAGATCTGCAGGAGCAGTCAGATGCTGCAGGTGGCCACTGGGAGAGACAGTGATGTAGGAAAGGTACAATGGATTCATGTGACCAGAGAGAGAGAGAGAGAGAGTAGCAGTATATGGCTATATTTCTATATATCAAGGTTGTTATTGTCTCAATGTAATTACAGCAGTTTTTCTGTGATATTGTATGTGTTCTTCAGCGTTGTGCTATTCCATCTGTAAGGTGCCGTGATGTAGCGAACATGCCCAGGACCAAATGAATCCATTAATTGCAATGTAATCTGTAATGTAATGTAACCAAGCCAATATTATTATTCAGTTATGTTCATTTACTGTTAACCTCAAGATCCAAGCTTCCTTTCTTGTTACATCCCATTATACACGTATAAGAGAGTGAGAAGTGACTGAAGCACACCATTACTGCATTACTGAGTCACCAGACGATATGCAATTTGATCATCAATTTGCAGACGTTTGATGTAAAACACGGCGGAAAAGGTTTAACCCTCTTGACTTCAGCGTGGAAGGGTTCGCCAGCCTTCACACACTGCCCGGGTCAACTCAAAGCCCTTTGATATTGTGAAACTCAAAAGGCCTAATCCCAAATAATGTGATTTTAATCCATTGAGCTTCGTGAGAATGGTTCTCACACATAATGACCCCGGCAGGCTGCCACGGCTGCAGTGGACTCTGGCTGTGAGGACGGGACTCGCTGCCGGAGCCACCCCGGTAACAAAAGGATCCGTGTATTCAGTGGAACGTTGGGGCGATTTGGGGCGTCAAGATAAGTGTAACAGTGTAACACCGCGCTAATCCAATTACAGCTCCTCTGTCACGTGAAGCGCGGCAGCCCTTCCCCTTAAGAAGGCTCCGCCAGGGGAGGGGATGCGGTGCCGCTGGTTGCCATGGCTACAGCTGGAAGAGGGATGTAAGTGAGCTGCAATACTGACAACACTGAAATACAAAGTCGCACGCGCGCGCACACAAACACACACCCCCTCACACACACACACACACACACACCACCCGACAATGCACAATAATATATACAGTATATATCTCCATCAATAGTATGGTAAGACAGACTTTAGAGTCAGTAATATATTTCATAATACATTTAATATTATATCATTTCATATAATGCTATGCAAGATGGATAGCATAGATAAACACAGACAGACAGACAGACAGACAGACAGACAGACAGACAGACAGATAGACAGATTTGCAGGTTTGCAGACATTGAACTTGATATACTATGATTGCTAACACTTTGTATGAAGAGGGAAGCTGACTGGGTTTTGTACACTGGTAAGATCTAAAAGGAAGGGAGAGGCCAATTAAAGCAAGCTAATTTGGTCATTTTAACTTTGCCATGAATGTGAAAATATCACAATTAATACTAAAGGGAAACGTTTATTATTTCAGTTGATGCTAGCCTTGAGAGAAGTGTTGATGTTATGAAGAAAGTGAATCAGTCATACAGTAGCCCACTGAGTACAACACCTTGACAGAGAACAGCGGTCCCGGTGGGAAAATTGAAGGCATTTATTAGACTTTTGAATTGTGAGAATAATTACGTTGTTGGAGCTACTTTTAACAAGCCAATCAGGTTCTGGTTCGTCAGTATGGTGTTGGGTTACAAGCTGGAAGGTGTCAGGCCGTGTTTTAATAGAAGGTGGATTCACAGGACCACGGCTCCACTTGAGAAAGCACAGTGACACGTTGTTTGGAGGCAACCAAACTCTGAGCACAACCAAACCAAACTCTAAGAACAAGCTGTGGGTCAGCACCAGTAGCAACTGGCTGTGGGAACTGCTCTTTGTGAGGACAATTTCCCTTGCTATGTAGTTAATGTGAATTAACATAAGCTGTGACTAATTCAGTTGAGTAGTGTACTGAGATACAGACTTGAAGTGAACTGGATTTAGGGAGGCTGGACATCCACACATGGTCCAGAGCAGAACAGTAGGCCCTCTTTAGATACACTGCAATGCAATGTGTGTTTAAGCATATCTTATAAATATTATACAACTCACATATCTAATTGGTATTTTACAGCAGCATTATCAATTTAAAGTTTGGGGGATGGGATTAAATAATGCACGCATCATAAACACATTATTGCCTTTCCTCCTGACTGAGTTCCAGGCAGAGAATTAATCAAGAGAACCGTTATTGCCAAATGACTGACGTGGGTTCAGAAACGGGCGACTCCGGGCTGGCGGTAACTGACAGCTCGCAGGGTGATTCATTCCGCTCAGTTCAGTTCCGCGAGATTGGCAAGCGACAAAACAACCTGCATCATCGGGCTTTATGTGCATTTACAGCATCTGGAGGTTCCCAGTGTTCCACAGCTCCCTCACCCATCTGTGTGGGGGAAGCCAGCTGCTGTTTACAGGGCAACACCCAGTCCTGGGAGGAGCGGGGGGGGGGGGGGCAGATAACTCAGAGTGAAACCTGTGGGTCACCAGCGTGCCAGTTTGGGCAGAGCCTCATTTTGAGCAGGTGACAGCCACGTATTATACGGTCGCTCTCCTGTCCGGAGCAATAACAGCCGTGAGTGGGCGGGGAAGCCCTGAGAAATGTTTCTTCTATTGCTCGGCCCAACAACACCAGCAGTCAGGGGGGAGGCTGTCAGCACAGCGGAGCACAGGTCCACAGGCCCGCTTGCACTGGAATGCTACAAGCAGCAGAATAATGCCGCACAACAGGCAAGCTTTTTCTGTTGGTGTCAACGCTGGAGCGGCCGGGCAGCGTCTGGCGGTAGCAATGAGAAAGGAAATGTGGTCGAGCCCAATCAATCGGAAATGAGTGGCTGCATGATTTCACATTGACTGCACCGTGTCCCTTAAGAACCGCCCATACGCCTTTTATCTGATATCAGTTCCACTGTGGAGAAGAGAAAAAAAAATCTAATCAAATCCTGTATTTGGCTTTTGCGTTTATCATGCTCCCAAGTTGCAGCAGGAGGCTGCGTTGTCATAGAAACACCTGCAGTGGGATAAAGGTTAGATGGTAGCTGGACTTGCTAGGAAACACGTAATGAGTGAAGGCATCATTACGTGAAAGAGAAGCGGCTGGGTTTGCATCTTCTGGTTTTCCCCCAGAATCAAACTTTAAATGAATGTGTGCTGCTGACTACAAACATTTTTACTCCAATTTGATTGGAGTAAGATTGCAGAAAGAATCAGCAGGATGGAGTTGGACTCAAAAACAATATTGGGCTAATGCAGTAGCAGGCCACAGATGTTTGACTGAATTCCTGCATAGCAATAAAACTAAATGGTAAAAAAAAAAAAAAAACGAAGACAAACAAGAAAAATAAAAGAAAATCTGTTTTGTTGTTTACTCCTCCTCTTATCTTCTGTTGTTGGGTCTTACTGATCCCCATCTTTAAGACTCTTATGACCCGGCTCCAAAACAACTACCTGGGGTTGAGACTCACCCAGAGGCCTCGACTGCTCTCCTTTCGGCTGTGAATGGTGGAATCAGAAGCTCTGCTTTTACTGTTTTAATTACAGGTATCGGCTGCCGGAGAGGAACAAACGTCATAATGAGCCGGAGTAGACGCAGGCGCATTATGCTACAGAACAAAAGCATGAAGAAGACGATGGTGCTGCAGCAGATACCAGGTTGTGTCCTCAGCGATGAAGACAACCTTCAGATTGATGATGTAATGAGACGGAGAGCACACAGCTGCTCGTGGCCTCCACCCAACCGAAAGTGAATGGCATCAATGGAAAGATCTTTCTTCTCTCATGTATAAACCTGTCTAAAACCAGAGGTTCCTCGTCTTCAAAGACTCCCCTAAACCCGGGAACCAGGAAAGCGCCTTTTGAAGCGGCCTCTCCCAGGGTTTCCTGCAGGTCGACTACAGTTGATGCTAACTTTCTTCCAGAAGTTTCACATTCACCTGCTGCTTCCCCTGTGCTTAATATGAGTTGAGCTGCATTTGATCTCGGGGAGTCATTCCTCCTCTGCCTAATTTGAGTCGCGTGACACTGGAGATACTCGTTATCACCACATCGTGTTTCTTAATCAATTTAGAGAGGAGGACCGGTATCGTGCTTTCCATCTCTACATTCACGGGTATATTTGGGAAGTGTTTCAAATGATTTGTGTGGAACAGTTCATTGCATAAGTGGGTGGTGTGTAGTGCTGGCTTTTCCTCTCAATCTTCATTGTTAAATCTCCTACCAGGGCTCGTGTCAGAACAGGAGCTACTGTCCTGGAGCGAGGCTTAGGCCTCCAGAAGCATCTCCAGTCTGAGATGGCAGCAGTAGAGAGCAGCTCTTTTGTGGTGCGTTTGGAGTTGACGTGGCGTGTAGATGCCGACTTTACAGAGGGACATCAAAGTACCGAAGAAGAGTTCACTTTGAAGGAATGGTGTAGGGAAACACCAGCGCCAACGTAGGTAAAGCAAGACGCTGTTGTTGCTGCACGTGCATCACATGACGTGAGACGAACGCCCAGTGTAATCAACACATGGGTGAAACGTGGAAAAGTCCAAGATGGTCAGACCTTTGCGCCCAGGGTGGACTTTGTTGGGGATGTTATCCAACTTTCAAGTGATTACAGCAAGCCGTGACCTTGCTACCGCTGATAACTCACATTCAGAGATCTTCTCCGCGCTGCAGCTCCAGCAGAGGGCTGATGTGGCGTTTGGCGAACCCGGAGGAACGCAGCAGTGGGAGCAGACTCCAAGGACGTGCTTCTGGGTTAGCTCATGCAGATTTGCACTGTCGAGAACAGCGGGAGCTTTTCTAGACACACACACACACACACACACACACACACACACAACGACAGTGTATAAAAAAAAATGTAAAAAAAACATGGCTCTCCGAGAACAAAACAGAGACACAGCATACATTCCCGGCTGGGATTAGCGGCTGCGGTGTCAGACCACAATGTCATTACTACCTACAGTGACAGACGGAGAATAGACAATGGAGAAGCACAGCCGTTAGGATTATGCAGGAGGCCGTGTCTGATTCCCAGGGCTTGAGTCACACAGAGACATGCTGTGGTGAGAGATCAGATGATCTCCCAGGACTGAGAACCAACACAGGAAGAGGGGGGAAAAAAAGGAAAAACAAGCCATTGGAGAAATACAACGGCTCGTAGGGTGGACATCTGTGAAGCGAGGGGTGTTCACTTTAGGCCTGAGAATTGTAGATAGGATTCCCACCACTGTATCCAGTTCTCCATGTTATTTCATGTCTGCGTGGTTACAAAGTGTGTCAGGTTCATATGCATGGTCTCCGACTGCTGTCATCCGCATGTGGTAGCATTAAGTCATGTCCTACAATAATGCAACATACTTACAATGTTTGAATTAAATAGAACATGAAGACATAACAGCAAGACACCAGAGTTGCAGCATTTCACAAGATTAGATTACATTATCCTAGATGACATTAGATTACATTACATTACTGCATTGCACTCAGGCATCAGCAACCCAGGGACCAACTCTACTGCCAGTGCCTTGTTCAAGGGCACTGGCAGTAGAGTATCTGTATCTGTCTGTCTGTCTGTATCCAACTGTATCTGTACACGGATGACTCGTCAATAGTCACACAGCGATATGTCTGCCAATCTTAATATAACTACTGAGACCAGATGAGACAGTTCATGGTTGACAGGCTGTTACTCTGATCTCTTAGTTAAAAGTGCTGGAGATTCACTCACTGCATCTCATCCAAGACGAGCTGACTTCTGACACGCTGCGGACCAGTGAATAGTAAATACGGCCTCAGCCTGTCCCGATCCTCACAAGCCCACCTACTGCAACCTCAACATGAGCTTGTGGTTCGTTTTCATGCCTACTGCGCTGAGCCGGCGAGCTCTCTTTTCCTATTTCAAACTCCATGCGGTGAGAGGCGGCGGTGTCCTCAGAGGGGGTCCGTCACACGTTCTCACGAACCTGGAGGCCCAGCTTGGACCACCAGCCTCCAATTATGACATGAATAATAAATGAGATGGCTTGTCACCATTTGATGGATGAAGCCCTGTTGAATACACAGAGTATATATCATATTCATATTGGAAGATATATGGTATATACTGTGTGTATAGTCTATAGGGAAACCTCTTTGAGGAAAAGGTTTTGTTTTTCAAGCTTCATAAAAAACAACATTCTATAGTTTTAAAGAGGAATGCCTACAAGAATTAATACACTTAAAAATAGGGACTAAAGATCTTATACTTGCATGTAAATAGTTTTTGCATTTAACAGAGAGGCCCATTCAATATCAAATGACAAAAAGTGTCCATTGATACATGCCTAGAAAAGGAGGCTGCATCAATGACATAATGTCCATTTGATGGCGGAATGAATATGTAGGGTTTGTGTTCCCCAAGGAGGCTCCATCACCACATGGACGTAGGCCTTCAGCTCTCGGGCACGGCAAGTCATTTCCATTAACTGGTGTGTTCTCTATCATCGTACCATGGCTGCTACATATATGAACCATAGATAAAGAAAATGTGTGTCTACCTCTGTCAAAAAAATGCTTTCCCTTTGATTTATCAACAGCAAGTCGTTGTACAGCTTTATGCTGAGTTGTCAAGGTGTTTTGTCTCCATCTAAAGGTAACCAGAGGAATTTAATACATTGTTCCTGGGGCGAGGAAAGCGTGGCGAGGAAAGCCCACGCAACTGATCAACATAATTACCACATTAACATTCACTCATCAACTTAATTATACACGAAAAACAGATACCTGCCATAGGATGTTTTAAGTTTCTCATAATGTGCCTCAAGGCTGATCATCCAATCACACACTTGTTTTAATCAGTTTAATTGCTTTGTATTTTAGAATAAAAATCTCTTTATTTAAAATATTGAACACACATAAATAAATACATAATAGACCTCACATTGAATGTTAAATGCTTCTTCACATTTTAAACTTAAATCACATCATCTTAGAAAGTTGTTCTTTCACTTTCTCCTCTATGTTTGCCAAGTATCTCATCTGGATGAGCAGCATCTTGGCAGCCTGATGCTCTCCTAATAGCGGAAGACAAAAAAAATAACGAAAACTAATGAGAAGGAGAGTTCAGTGGGACAGGCTCAGAGACTCGTCAATAGGACTAACAACGAGGCGTAAATTCAGAACAAGCGTCTCATTTCAAACAGCTCTGCCTCGACTCACCTTTGTGCAGAGCGGTATCTATCTCCGCCGTCAGGGCCTTGAGTCTCACTATAAATAAGAGAGGAGATTCACTGGCACTTTGACTTCATCATGAAAGGGTCATCAAACAGAGTATATACAATAGGGGGGAGCATCATCAACTTCACTTCAGAGACAGACATGACACCGACGTAAATCTAATGCGACATACATTAAAAAACAGGCTGCTGGGCTACGCAAGTCGCCTGGCTAATTTCTTCTCCACAGAAAACAACCCGTTTTTCTACGCAGCTGAATTTAAACAGCGTTCATTCTTTCCGTAGGATTATTCACTCGACGGGCAGTGAAACTCTTCTTGGTGCTTTCTCTCCTGCACCGGGCGGCCATTAAAAGCCCGTGCCTGGCGCTTTGTATTCGATTCGTGCGTTTGAACGGCAGAGCGTTTGAACCGCTCTGCGCTGGAGTGGGCCGGTCTCGTCTCCCTTTGTACCGGCGCCCACGCCGGCCCTGCTGCCCGTCCTCCTTCCGGGCCTCGCCTCTCCGGGGCGGACGCCACCGCTCGGTCCGCTCCGACGGGCTGGCGCCGTCCAAAGGGCACGGCTCCCGCGTCCCCCCGGCGGAACCGCTGCAGCCCCGCGGCCCCGCGGCCGTTTACGTGTCGTCACGTTGTGGCGCCTGAACCCCCTCCGCCCCGACACGCCGCCCGTGTGTCCAACGGGACGCCATGAGGACTGAACCCGCGTTTCAACACACACCGGGCCCATGGGACGGAGGCTGCATGGATGAACGTGATGTACATGTGGTGTACACCACCCGTACACCGCCTTTACACGCCTCATACACCACCTGTACACACCTCGTACACCCGTACACCACCTTTACACGCCTCATACATCACCTGTACACACCTCGTACACCACCTTTACACACCTCATACACCACCCGTACACGCCTCGTACACCACCTTTACACACCTTGTACATCGCCTTTACACACCTCGTACACCGCCTTTACACACCTCGTACACCACCTTTACACGCCTTGACACCACCCGTACACCACCTTTACACACCTCGTACACCACCCGTACACGCCTCGTACACCGCCTTTACACGCCTCGTAAACCGCCTTTACGCGCGTCGTACACCACCTTTACACGCCTCGTACACCACCTTTACACGCCTCGTACACCACCTTTACATGCCTTTACACGCCTCGTACACCACCTTTACACGCCTCCTACACCGCCTTTACACGCCTCGTACACCACCTTTACACGCCTCCTACACCGCCTTTACACGCCTCGTACACCACCTTTACACACCTTGTACACCACCTTTACATGCCTTGACACCACCCGTACACCACCTTTACACGCCTCGTACACCGCCTTTACACGCCTCGTACACCACCTTTACACGCCTCGTACACCACCTTTACATGCCTCGTACACCACCTTTGCACGCCTCGTACACCACCTTTACACGCCTTGACACCACCCGTACACCACCTTTACACACCTCGTACACCGCCTTTACACACCTCGTACACCGCCTTTACACACCTCGTACACCGCCTTTACACACCTCGTACACCACCTTTACACACCTCGTACACCGCCTTTACACACCTCGTACACCACCTTTACACGCCTCGTACACCGCCTTTACACGCCTCATACACCGCCTTTACACGCCTCGTACACCACCCGTACACGCGCCGCGCATACCTTTCGTGTCCCGGCCAATCCTGTCCGCCTGCTCCGTTGTCCGCGCCTCCTCCACCTCCTCGTTCAGCTCCATCATCTCCATCAGGAAGGCGGGGTCGGCCCCGGAGTCCGTGCCCTCCTCCAGGGGCATGCCCAGCAGCTCCAGCTGGAAACAAGGCGTTTACACGGCGACACGCCCTCAGACACGCACGCAGCACCCCGGCAAGGTGAGGCCTTACTTATGAGGCAAGGAGACTCATTAATCATCGAGGACTTCTCATATTTACTCCGTTTCCCCAAGGCCTTGTGGGTGTGGCTGCATATAACCCCCCCAACGGTTTGCGCCTCACCTTCACATGCATTCTCATTCTAAAATATATTTATTATTTATTTAATTTGATGTAAAAAAATATATATATATAAATAAAAGAATGACTCACCATATAAAGGCCTCGACTCAGAGGCTTGAGCAGCGTACTGTAGGCTCTATTCAACAGGGCCGACTGGTGCTCAGAGTACTGCTGCTCCTCCTGCACAAAAAGGGCCACGCTGAGGACTTCCACATATGTTGTGATTGGATTGATGTCATGCCTCAGCAGACTCCTGTTACCTTCAGTAATAATACTACAAAGGGTAATACAGCCGTGAGCAAAGTGTGTGGGCCCAAAGCCTGTTGTGAATAGCCCTGCTCTGGCTCTTGTCTCGCTGAGGACAACGCTGGCTACTTCAGCACAGATCAATAATCTATAGCGGTATGTCACCATGCAGCAGTAACACAATAGTAACACAAAAGGTTCAGCAGCCTCACACAAAGCAGCTGTGTAGAAACACAAAGGAATTGATTATCAGAACTAACCGCTAATGTGATATTGTGCATGTACTTGCATAAGTGCATTTCTGAGACCCTAGAGGCGTTTGTAAGAGAGGGGTTGCGGTGGAGGCGTGTGTGTGTGTGTGTGTGTGTGTGTGTGTGTGTGTGTGTGTGTCTGTGGGAGTATGTGTCTGTCTGTCTAGGTGTGTGTGTGTGTG
>JAOQGG010154072.1:0-11386 GCA_027123015.1 Urophycis regia | reverse complement strand
ACTTTGGATAAAAGTGTCTGCTAAATTCCCTAAATGTAAATGTAATACAAGTGAACAGGAGTGTGAGCAATAGTGATTCCTTTTTCAAAATTTCATATAAAGTATACATTTTTAACTGTGTTGTGCATGTTCATAGACCTAGATAAAGCCTGCGTCAAACAGCATGATTAGAATGCACGGGAAGTATTAAAGACACTTTCTGTAGTCCATCTTTGGGATGATTTAGTTCCTCCACACAAACCCATGATGTCTCTTTTGGCGAGGCCTGGTCAGAACCAGAACCAGAGAGACGTTTACTGCCACGGAGGTTTGCACGTACAAGGAATTTGACAATAAATACAGTGCAAGAAATAAAGACATGATTGAATATAAAATAAAATCAAGAAATCTACAAAGTGTGCATGCGTGTGCCCTGTGTTGTCTTTTTTACTGTGTATTATTATTATGTTTTTACTGTACAGTCTTTTATATTGTGCTTACTATGTGTGCACTTTTAAGCTGCTGCTCATTGAATTTCACTGTACTGTGTACAATGACAAATAAAGTATTCTATTCTATTCTATTCTATTCTATTCTATTCAAGGGTGTGCGGTGGGATTCTCTCACCATCGCGGTTGTCTGTACGTTACATCTTTCCTTGACCTCATTACGTTTTGAGGTATTCCTTAACCCGTTAAGATAAAGGACTCTAGAGTAGCCTATAGGAAAGGACGTTTCCGAGCGAAAATAAAGCAGTAACAAATGTTGTAATACAACAGGGATCCCACAGATGGCGCTCACACCCAGATAACAAAGCCCGTCCGCATGCATTGTGTGCGCTCCCTCTGCCTTGCTGGGTGGGTGCGTTCCTAGTAACGTTCCCATGGTGATTCATCCCCTGTAGAGCCATGCGAGAGCCGAGCAGTCTGTTCCTTATAGAGGAGGCTGCAATTTCAGGACCAGTGTGACCAGAGTGTTAGTGCTGAATAGGAATCACGTTTTATTGGTTCAATGTTCAAAACAATTCTGGGGACTGCAGAGTTAAAAGGCAGTTCTGAAAGGCACTGCAAAGCCCATAGCTACTTTCCATCCAAGTGCAATATTTCTTCACTGGTTTCTGTGGTACTCATTATGTGCAATATACTCAATGTCTGCTCTTTTATTGTATCCAAGAGTGGATTGTCAGAGCTGGTTGGTATCAAGATCAACCAGGCCTTATGCAATGTAATACGAATGTATTTAAACAGCCTGTCTTTTGTAACTAAGCTACAGCATTTCTCCCTTTCACACGCATGTTGAACCCTTGTATTTCTAGTTCACTAAGCATACCAGAATTGATTACATAGATTGTTTATTGATTAGGCCTACATATTATCTAACCAATTGAGTGTGTGCTTCATTGTCAGAATGACTCAGGCTATTCTGTAGGCACAGCAAAGTGCCTCTATAGATTCCCTTTAACAAAATGAATCTTTTTTTAATAGAAATATGGGTCTTGGATTATCATTCGTAAGAACATTCTGCAAAACCAAACGAAATTATCCCATATAATTTTACTAATGGATGCCAGATGTAATTTTGTATTTTGTTGTTGTTGTGTTTGTGTAATTCAGTGATGGATTCTTCTCCCTTAGCACTTGTGGCCAGCACAACAACACTGCAGCGTAGCTAAGTAGCAGCAGTGTCAGTGGTGTGGCTGGCCAGTGTTCCCCGTCCCAGACAGATCCTGGTCCTGTCACTGGGCTAACGTGACTGGACGGGTGGCCCTAGGACGCAGGACCAGCTTTGTTTAGAATGTATCCAATGTTCTGGTCCTTCTGATCACTGCATCATGTTATTTTCCATAACTAGAGCAGCAGGGCGGAGGGCTGGAGCTCCGGCTGCTGCGTGGAGCACAACTCCCAGTCCGTCGAGGCAGCTCAGCACAAAGGCCAGACCTCATGCCGAGCTGTTGCTAACCCAACGCAGTCCTCGGGGTGGGCTGTCTTTTGGAAGATTCATTTGGAAAGCCAAGGCAGTCTTTTGGGGTGCTTTGCCCTGCCGTGCCGTGCCCTGTTTTAACGCATTGCTTGTCTTGGAAAGGCATGGTGTGGAGTCCACTGCTGATCTTGAAAGCTGCCTCTCGGCTAGCAAATCAGCAGGGACCACACCCACAGATTCAACCAATCACACGCAAACAGTGTTCAACGTTTAGTTTATCAAACTTGTAATGTGTAACTTCTTACCTAGCTCGTTAAAATAACCCGAAATGAACCGTATCTGCAGTCTATGCTGTTCAATAAAATCATAAAAGCGACATATCCTAACAAACATAAAACGCTGGCCAGTAGCTTATCTTTGTTTACAAGAATCCTCCTCTCGACACTCCCAAGTTCCCTCCCACTCATGCCATCTAGCTAGGTTAATTCACCTCACAGTTAAACTGCCATTTTATTCCGAACCTCTCACACATTCTAACTGGGAGTTGCTCCATCTCACACATTACCTCTTTAATAATTGAATCAGCACTGAAGCACAAATACAACAGGCTAACAGGCTTTGAAAGTGTCTCATGACTGCCCACTCCACCGGTAACAAATAGATGAAACCGTTCAGGTTCAGAGCTGCAGACCTTTTTTTAACACCAGTTGCATGCTTTGTAAAACATTTGAGAATGCTCTGTTTTTATAGACTGTATGAAGTAGAGAGCTTGATCCTAGTCGTTTTATGCTTCCTATACCCAACCGTATTCGTACGCAGCTCGCTATCTGCAATATCTGTGATCTCTTCTCTGTGGTCTTCTTCATCAGTCATTATTCCTCTCTTTTTATATTTCCTTTTCATCATGGAGTTATTCATTTTTTGTTAAGGTCACTTTCAGTTACATTCGGTACGTCATTAATGACAGCATTTTACTCTCTAATTTTACATTCTGTAAAATTGTACTTCTTTCACAGCATTGAACCATCATTGAATCCAACCATTGTTGGACTGCAGCTGACGTTTGACAAATGTAACCTACTAACCCTAACATCACAGTGGTTGCCACCAGTGTGGTTTAGATAACTACCATCCCATCTGAGGCTCGTCCTCTGTATACGATCCATCTAGCCGAATTGCAGGCGTATATAATGACGCCAAAAACAATTGTTGCTGCCATCATTTCTATTTCAGTGTTTGAGCCGTGCATCCACCAGGCATGGACATGCCGCTCTACCCAACTGCGAGGCCTTAGAAATGACCACGGTTTTCATCACAAGCCAACAAACGCAGTGCAGACTATACAGTAACACGGTAAAGTGAAATCAATAATGTTTGTGATGTTACCTCTACGTCTCTGCGAAGATAGTGGAGGAATGTGGCAAGGAGTGGAATCCTGCCAGCAATCTGCGAGGAAAGAAAGAACACCTTTGAACGTGCAGCATGCATAGAAAACAAAACGATGCTCACTTGGCAGTTCAAAGAAAAGGATGGCAAAGGAGCCGCGATGCCACATCCTCCTTCCAAGACCACTCAGCCCGAAGCACGTTTCTTCAAACGTAAGTGTAGTGTGTAGTGTGTCGTGTAGTGTTAGAATTGCGGCTGAAACGGGGGGGTTCACGTCGGTGAGAGCACCCCGACCCGCAGGCTTAGAATACGTACAATGTGGGCTACATGCAAAACGTGGAGCCCCAGGCGGTGTCTCGCACATCGTCAACTCACAGGTCGAGACAACCCCAATACAGGTTAGAGCAAGAGGCGACATGCTGCCTGTTTTTAACTCATTCTTGATGCCAGTGTAACGCTATGGAGTACCCCGACATTCCCAGTGGAAATGGCACCCGTTGCAGGGCACCCAACCACAGGTGCCTGGGGGTAGGAAATGGTTTCCGGTGGTGGACCTAGCAAACTCATGCTCATTAGCATACCGGTGGATCCAGCAAAACAATGCTGGTTTACGTCTTAGTTTAGTGGTTTATCGCATACGCGGACTAGGACACCATGAGGATATTCTGAATCTCGCATGACAATTAAACACATTTTGTCCTCCCAGGGGGAAGCGCTGATTAAATACGTAGACGACCTGATAGTATTTTCTGCTGACCCCATTTTATGTGCATGGGACCCTATTGTGGTATAACAGTGTTTAGCCACAGGGCAAGTTCAACTCAACTTCAGTGTGGGATACTGAAGCTGAAGTTCCTTGGCCAAATCCTCACACCAGACAACACCTCCCATGGAGCACAGGAACTATGAATATACATTAGTAGAAAAAAGCAGTATAGCACAAATAGAAAAAAAAGAAGAAAAAGAAAGTGACAAATTTCCGAAATATGGACAGTTGTTATTGATTTATAATTAACCGAAGGCGGAGTGTAATGAAAAATTTTATTTTCCTTTTCAGGTTTTACCAGCAACAACCGGCCATACGGTCACAAGGACGCCTGGTTCAATGCCTTATTGCTACCTTTATGATCTCACTAACTAGCACATCTGCTGTCCTTGAAGGATGAGGTCGTGTGCAAGGATGTGAAACTGTTGATATTTCTGATGCTATGTTCTGTGCTCACTCTGCTAGCGAGGGAACATTCTATGACATTCCACAACTGTTTCGTGGTTCTTTGCGTTTCAAAGGCCTCTATTGTTCCAGATTCAATATCTCAAAGACATTTACATTTTACATTTAGGGAATTTAGCGGATGCTTTTATCCAAAGCCTTACAAAGAATACATTTGTCATAAGAAGGTGAAACATTTCATTGCTCTTAATACAGTAAGAGTCATCAGAAGAAGTTTCAAGCATTTCATTTGCTTGGTTAACCATTGCTCGTATACAATGTCTCTCAAAGAAATGGTGTTTTTTGGCTGAACACTTGATGGAGCTAAAGTCACATAGCCCTACATGGACTGTTCATTGTGCTTCTCGGCTGCTTTCGTTGGACTTGACATCTACAAAGTGTGCGAGGGGACACAGTGGTTGACACTCAACTCATGCCATACTGTGAATGACATAAGAAATACGGTAAAACGTGTGGAAAGAACAAATGCTGCAATACTGTTTGTCAATGATTTTATCAAACACTCAAAAATAACATGACATATCAATCTCTTACAATCTCTCATGGAAAACTCATTAGAGGCTTAAAAAATGCCTCACAACTATTTAGGCATACCTTCTTTAGTTTCTATTTAGAGTCTTTTTGAAGTGTCTGTCTAAACAGTGTTTTTCATCTCTGATCCAAACCACTGGCACTCATTATCATGACAGTTTGACAGTGTCATTTGTAACAATCTAGAGAGATGTCTACTTTACTCTGTTCCTCCAGATCAAACCCTCCCCCTGGTGGCATTTCTTACTGTAGAATCACTTTGGGGAACCACAGCAGCAGCTCAAACTAAAGCTGTCCTGTTTGTTGTCCTGGCTCCACAATGGTGGAATGAGCTCCCCACAGACACCAGGGCAGCAGAAACCCTATGCCACTCACAGATGTTGCTAGATCTTGTTAAAATATGCTAGTGATATGAATATGGTACTGAATCATACGGGCACAGCCTAACACGAGGAAATACAAAACATTTAAGAGAATGTTGAGAGAGAGAGTTATATAGAGAGTGTTATATTATAAGAGAGTGTTATAAGAGAGTGTTATATAGTTTGTTGGATCCATGTATGAGGTGGGCTTAGCTGTAAAGCTCAAAGTCCACGTCAGGGAGAGTTCTCTCTCCCACACAGAACACCTCTCCTGACCCGCCTGAATACTGTTTGTTTGCGCTCAGCTTTTATTTCCGTGATTTTGTTACATCAAGAAATCAATGAAGTGCAGAAGTCCTGCAAAAGATGTGTTTTTACATTCAGATTTGCAATAAACAAATAAATGTTTCAGCAAGAGCAGAAAACACTTTTCTTATTGATGAGAGTAACATAAAAAAAAATATCTTCTTGAAGTTACATAAAATGACAGAAACGCCATAGATCTACTTATTATATATAAACTTTATTACAGGCTCTCGGCCCAACAGCAGAACATACACACACAAACACATACACAAATACTCTGGTTCATGAGAGTCTATTATTTCCTCTTGATTGTATTAAGGCCAGACTTGATGACTTATTCAGCTTAGCTTCAAAAGGTGTTCTGATGTTCTCTTCTGCTCTCATGCTGTCTGTGCATCGTCCCCTCAGTTCTCCTCTCCTCTCCGTGAAAGACACAGACACACAGACAATGAGAAATAATTGCCTTTATGAAAAACATTGATAAACTACTTCTCTTTTAGGCTACCGAACTAACTCTCTATATGTATTGGAATTTGGATATTAACATAAAAATGACATACATATTTACCTTTTAAATAGAGAGTCAAACATTGCATGCCGTTTCCTCTGTACTCTCCACTGTGATTAATATCGGGTCACTTTTCCAAAAGCATTAATCTCATATTTACCTATTATTTCCATACAAATGATTTGTTTGTCTTTTATTGTTGAAATGTATGTATGTGGTATAAAGCTGTAACAAATGAGATCACTGGGGAATGCACCTGGTGCAGAGGGCTCCCAAAGGCAACAACGTTCTGAGGAAAAGCAGACAGCCATACATTGACAATACGCCCAGAAGATTAGGTCATTTGGTCTCCTCAGTCCTCTCCATGGCATTATTTCCCCTCCTCTTTTCTCCACTGTATCTTTTTCTCATTAGGTCCTCATCTCAACTTTGATGAATTCACATATATCCACAAATGCTTTTTCTTGATTGAAGGACATTTGCTAGGTTTATCCAATTTTGCTTTTGATGACCAACAAGGTCTGGCATATCAAAGACCGCCTGTTGCCCTTTTCCAATCAGGTAGGCCATTCTGAAAGTCTGGTGCGTGGTCTCCTCTTTATCGGCATTCTGCTCCTAAAAATGGGACTCAAGCAGTGCCTGCTTTTGATTCTCCATTGTTTCTTCCACCTCCCTTTGCCCGGTGCTTTCCTTCTCCCTACTCAGCTTTACTTGACACCAAGGAGTTTACCTGGTGAATGGTGAATGGTTCTCCTGCTGCTCATCGAAGTCCTAGCTGTCTGCTACTAACGTGACATCCAAGCTTTCCATCTTTTTTTTATTTCCACGAAATAAATGATTTGGTCTTCGGTCAAGCCGTTTGGCAGGTTGGGACTTGTTTAAGTAGCTGTATTATGTTCACTTGACTCTGCTCCAGCAGCACCATTGACATTTCCATCACCGGACTCCCCAGTAGTAGACTTCAGCTCCTGGACTTCATCTATGTCTTCAATCAAGGTGCTGTCTCTCCCTCATTCACTTTTTCCTTTCTGGGCTTTTGGCTGTAGGCAATTCTCTAATTTTTGGCCTCAGGCTTTACTCTCCTCTGGAGAACAGACCTTTGCATTTTTGGGCTCCTGATTTCTCCGTTATTCATGAGATCAGATGTACCCTTGGAAAGAAAGTGCCTGTGGGTGACAATATAAAGGAAGCACTGTGTAAATGGAACTGGGGTATGTTGAAAGCAGGATACTAGCAGTTTTTTTGGCATGTTAGGATCACAAATAAACACAAAAGCATGCTGAATGTTCTGGTTTCAATTAGTGTTTTAGTAAGGATGGTAACCTAGGGTTGGTCCTAGCGATGGCTCGGGTGTTCTCATTAGCAATTAGCAATTACCTTCTGGGTAATTGCTAATTGAATTTGATTGGGTAATGTCTGGTGACTAAGACGGCGATAACATAAGCTCCAGCCTACATTCTCATTATGCTTCTAAAATACAACAGTGTTCTAAGTGACCTTCAAGTGATTAGGGGAGGAATACACTAGTGTTTCCCCTACAGACTACATCAGAAAGCATCATGGGATTTTTAGGTTGACGATACACCATTTTGTGATCGCGTGAGATATGTAGTAAAATGTGTAATAACCCAAATAAACATAGACCTACACCTTAAACTAAGCGAATCAAAACGTTTTGCCACGTTTCATATCAGAAAAAGTGTCGCAGTTTCAAACACAACAATCTCCCCATTTTGACAGATAATTTTATGATTAATTACTAAACAATGACCAAAATACGACTCCAACCAAAAACATTCCAATGCTCCTATAATTCCAAAATGGAGACGCTTTTTGAGATGTGACATCATGATGTTCCGACTCCCAACACTCCTGTGAGTTAAGCATATAAACTATAAACTCTGCCTTTACCTGATAATGTCAGCACGATGATTATAAAAACAAGCACCGGCTAGATGTCAACTATGAAGCAAGCGCGGTCGGTCTGGGATTCAGGATTATCCTTCACAGAAGGGAAAACAGTCAATTTAGCATGCCTCAGTAACATTAGAGCCAACAGAATCATTTGATAGGACTGGGCAACGAAGCACATAAATGTGAAATAAACATTTGTGGAAGATCCATCTTGATGCAGAGATGGCAGGTGTTCCACATGAACCGATTGCTTTTCTTCTTATTGGAGGCTTACTATCCTGAGGGCCATGGTGATGCGCAAAAGCTGTCAATCTCAAAGACAGCTGACAGATTCCCTCAGAGTCATTAACAACCCCACGAATGGAATAAGAGTCCCTTAAAGAAATGTCATAAATGTACGTCATTTTGTCATTGAAAATTTAATCACATTTATGAAAATGAACACTGTTTGATAATACAACAGTGTGGTGATTAACTCTATAAAACGGGCCTTAATTGAAAAAGGAATGAATAATTGGAAAAATAATGAACGGCTAGCTAGTTGCTATCTTACACACCGTGGATGACACACAAATTAATCAATCAAATCAAATGACGTTTGCATAATTTTCAGACAACCCAGTCTCACGGCAGTTGGTGAAATAGTCACGAAATAGTCCTAATCTATTGATTTGTGTACATGGACACAAATTTCCCTTTTTTTCGTGACAACCCTGACCCTAACACTAACCCAAACCCTAACCTAACCCCTAAAGCCTAACCCTAACCCTTACCCTAACCCTGACCCTAACTCTAACCACTAACAATGATATCGTAGGGTTAGGGTATCATTAAAAGAGAACTGGAGGCGGGTCCTTGGGCAGCTTTAGCTGGCGTCTTCACCAAGAGGCTCATGGGTACTGTAGTAGTAGGCCTATTTAACTGTAAAATGTGGTGCAGAAATGCATTAGTTTGAAAGTCATGAGTGAGTATCACAAAAAAAAAATGTGTGTCCATGTACACGAATCAATAGGTTCTGTGACTATTTCACGAACTGCGTGAGACTGTGTTGTTTCAGATGTGTTTAAAAGCCTGGCAGATTAGAAAGCGATGGCCGTGGTGTTGAGGAGGGGGTTAGCTGGGTAACATTAGCAGGGAGGCGGCTCTCCACTGTCTGGCAGAAATGTGTTGAGAGGACAGCAAATGGATGCACCATTTTCTTGCGAGATGCCAAGTTTCTAAGTGGTTTTTCATGTTGCCAAACAAAATGTTATTGACCATCCCCTGCTAGAGCGCTCTAGCAGTGAGGCAGGGAAGCTCAGGCCAGAGCAGAGGAAGTGAAGGAGAAGCAGAACGGGGGCAGACAGGAGTGCAGCTGCTGAACCAGGAGGAGCAGAAGGAGAAACAGAGAGAGGAGGGCCAATAAGCGCCAGAACGGCTGCTGCTACAGCACAGAGTAGCGTGTAGTTTGGACTCCGGGGTGGATGGAGAGCCCAAGAGCAATCCTTGGCCGTAATAATGTGGGAAATAATCTCCCAATCAGTATAATCATCATAACGTGAATGTAATAACTTATGGAAAGGTTTTCAGCCATTTATTTACCATATTTTGCATAAACTAAGAAAAAAATGGCACCACGGAAAATGATGTAATTGTACAAGCTGGACCAACGGGAGGAGCTGGTGCGCCCTCTTGACCAATGAGAACACCCGAGCCATGAGCAGGACCAGCCCTACGTGGGCGGAGCCAGTTACAAAGTCCGTGGTTCTGAAAACAACCTCCACGTGAGAAGTGGAACAGTACAGGGAATGGAACGGAACACAATGCTATTACTCTGCGTGCCAGTAGATGCTTTTTTTTTTATAATGCTCTTATACTATTGAAATCAACAAAAAGAATGTATTTACTTCACATGAATATCTAATCACTTTGACATTGTAGTTATTTATCATTTTCATACAAATGATTTGTTCCAGTCTAAAAGTGCCTAATATATCTACATATACTGTGAAGCTGCAGCACATGAGCTCATTGGGAACAGCACCTGGTGCAGAGGGCTCTCCAGGGGCTTTCCAGCTCGGAGCAGCCTGGGGCAAGTGGGCCCCCAAGGCAGCAGCGTTGTGATGAAAAGCAGACACAGCCCCACACTGACGATACGCCCACAGGATCTTACCCTACAGGATGAGCTAAAGATGGGATAGCAGATTGTGTTTTCTCGCTCTGCTTTAGGTGCTCCGTGGACCAGCTCGGCTTATTGTCATTTTTAAGCCCAACTTTCCGACTCAACACAAACAAGCACCACGGTGGGGTCCACGAGGCCATTTATTAGGGTTGGGCGCCAGTTCTTCTGGCTACCTGGACACCATCATCATCACACCACCAAGCTGGCGTGAAAGCACACGCCACACTGACTCAAGGTCAAAGTCACTGATACGTCTGATCTTAAAGTTGTTCAGAAAATTCCCATGCTTCAATTAAAAATTCATCCCACCTTTGATTGAAACGCTACATGTTTTTTTTACCCTTGAACAGGGTCCCTGATGTCGATCTGGTTGTCGATCTTGAATACGAGGCAGTGATCACAAAAAAAAAAAAAAAAAAGGCTCAGTGAAAGGCTGGTGCAAAACAGACAGTGGACTCAAACGCACGGCTCAGTACAACTTGGCAGGTAGAATAATGAAAAGGTCTTTACTTGAAAGCAAGGAGATCACAAGGAGAGAACAGCTGGAATGCGAGACACGTGGGCAGCAAGACAAACTGGGCTGCGGTCGGACAGTCGTTTTCGATAAGGAAGGTTCATGAGTGATTTGAGCGTTTGTAAGGGGCAACCATGATAAGAGCTGTTTGAATTCTCTGAATGCTAAGATGCTGTGGCACAGGGTACAGTTGTGCTGTCCCACTGTTCCTTGCGGCAGGAACATTTAATGTTTTGTTCCACTCGGCCGTTCACGGAAACAAACAGCATTGACAAACATGGCCGCCGGTAATGCTATGAAATTTGAGTGGACTGGAGGGTGAGGCAGAGCAGCCATTCTCAATGCGACAACCATTTCACTTCACATTTGTGACTGGGAGCCTGCATTTTTTTTATTTCAATGCCAACCTTGATATATATTTTCCACTTGTTGTGATTTTACAGCCTTCACAAAACAACACGGTAGGAACGCAACGAGCAAAGTAGTGCCCTTTTCGTAGGTGGGGGACAGCAGGATGGTTGGGAGGGCCGGAGGTGTGAATGTCGGGTGGAGGAGAGGATTGTGATGGGGTGGG
>JAOQGG010092196.1:2042-12075 GCA_027123015.1 Urophycis regia | reverse complement strand
CGTTGAGTCTGGCAGCTACATCGGGGCGAACAGGGAGAGGTGACGTTTGTCAATGCTTGAGGGCTGGTCTTGGCGTGTGTGTGTGTGTGTGTGTGTGTGTGTGTGTGTGTGTGTGTGTGTGTGTGTGCGCACATTGGAAGTTAAGTGAGCGAGGGTGCATGCATGCGCATGAGTGCACACACACACACACACACACACACACACACACACACACTGTTATAAACGTGCGGTTTGTTGTACGTACCTGTGTGGCGGTAGGCAGCCAGACGGCGCCGTATTGAGCTTGTGTCCTGTTGAGTTAGCCTCTTATCACCATCCAATAAGCAGCTGCTCAGCTCGCTGTGTGACCCACCACCACCACCACCACCAGCAGCACCAGCAGCAGCAGCAGCAGCAGCAGAAGTGGTGGCTTGAACAGGTGCCATGCACGGATGAGCATGTATGTGCCGTTAATATATTCTGTCAATCCCTAATGGAGGGGGGGGGGGGGTGTAGCTGCTCAGCCACCACCCTGGCTCATTGTGTGGCGATAATCAACAAATTGAATGACGGCAGACTGACTAATAGCTTGAGCAAAGGGGCCATAGTCGTTGCTGGACTCTCCAGCAGTTTAGAAAGTGTTGTTCTCTTTCTCTAACCAGGAGCGATCACAGTGCTAACACCACCAGAGGGGAAGATATGAAAGGAATAAAAACTGAGTTTAATTATTGGCTACGAAAATACCAGCGTAAATGATCCTGTTCAGTGAGAAATGACGCTGTGCTTTTTGAGAGGGGAAATGTAACGCTGATGTAAATACCAATGCAAACCACAATATACATTGAAAGAAAACAAGTTGAAGAGCTTTTATTAGCTAGTTGTTGTAGTAAAAAATAGTATTGTCTATCGTTTATAGGTTCATGAGCTCCAATCCTTCATCTGTGTTATGTCTTTATTCACATTGTTATTCACTTCCATGTGTTTTCTTGTGTTTAAAGTCCTCGATTTGAAATGTGACGACCTGCACTTTGTTTGTATGGCTTGCTGTGACAGTACATGAGTTGGTAGTGAGCAGCCAGAGAACTGGCATGCTGTGGACCGAAAATAAAGTCACCCTCTATTTTATTGTGCTTCTAACACAACTTAAGAAAATAACATTTTGTACTCTTTGTGCTGCAAAGGCCTGTACTGCTCTGTCTGCATCCATCCCCGGCAGTTGACGTATCACCTGAAGATTGTACGGCTAAGGGGACTATAACTATACCTCTATGTGAGCTTCATAACTGGTTTGATGTTGGACCTATTTCATGTTGTTATTTTGCTGGCAGTTAAGCCTGACATAAATTTAGCCTTTGGCAGGATTGCAAGCCATTGTATTGTGACCTCACCAGGCAGTAACCTGAGCAGGCTAGAATTGATAGCGTAGCCCCTGTCGTTTTAGACCCCATTTCTTATCGGGGCTCCATGAACTCCAAAGTTCAATGGACACGGAGCAGATTTTAATGAGTGGAAAAGCAAGATGCAAGTAATCCTAAGAGCACGGACATGGACTGCTGCACAATAATGACTTTATAAAAATGACACAATAGTGACTTTATTTTTAAGCTCCCTGGAGGGGAGGCTACATAAGAGGTCTTGGTGTCAGAAGAAGCAGAGAGAGTTACCCCTGTACATATTTTTGAAAGTATGGGTGACTTTATGGTGACATGAAATGTGTTGGTTCACTCCGCAGTTCTTTGAGTGCAGACAACAGTTTGGAGAAGCTGTCTGAGCCTCTGCATTCTATCTCTGTGAACTATATGGACAATACATCAGGTCCGGGAACCCCAGATCTGTCCTCCGTTGGAGGAGAGGAACCGAGAGGAACCGGACTCTCCATTTACACGGTTCGATTGACCAGATGGAAATGGATTGGCCAGAGGCAAACAAACTGCAGCTTTAATAGAGAGGAGGGGGGGTACAGACCAGGCAGCAAACTAGAAGGCAGAGCTGAAGGAGGAGATACAAGATGAGATGATGGGGGACATCCGGGAGGCTATCCAAAACAGTCCCAGCCCGTACCCCAGAGCAAGGTTCAAAATTGCTACTCATGTAGGCCCCGCTCCTAACCAGCAAAGGGAACAGACGCCATGTAACCTGAGCTCATGGAGACCACACCACCACGAGGGCTACAGAACCCTAAGGTCTGCCAACCAGCACCACGTCTGCATCCCTGGGCCAATTGAAATCGGAATGTACTCTTTCTTAGTACATTCAGCCAGTGCTGGTCCCAGCTGCAGTCACACATGGCCGTACACGTACACCAGTAGGGTTAAGAAACATTGTCCCATACCTCATATTGTTTAAAGGTTACCACCACACCACAGTTGGTGTGGTGGTAACCTCTTTCCTGGGGTTCCAGGTTACTATTGCCGCTTTGTTGCCATAATTTCCAAGCATGCACCGTCACGACACAATGTACTGGTTGTCACCTCAAAAGGCAAGAAGAATGCAAAGGTAGAGTGGTCATGGTTGAGGAAAAAAAAGGTAACTCATTCAGGCCCATATCATCGCTTTTGGAAATTTCAATCTCCACTTTAGACTATACTAATGCTTCTCTTACAGACTGGGTGCATTCCTAGCCCAAGTAGTAATCCAATAATAACAACTACTTGCATTAAATAGTGCTTTTCAAGGTACCCAAAGCACTTGACATTTATTTACTGGGACATTGTGGTCTTCATTTGTCATTCCCATGTTTTTTAGACATGGAAACAAAAGTCTTTCTCTGCATTTGACCCATCCTATTATACATAGGAGCAGTGGGCTGCTATGATCAGCGCCCGGGGGGCAAGTTGGGGTTCAGGGTTCAGTGTCTTGCTCAAGGACACTTCGACATGCAGACAGTTTTGGAAGTGGGGATCAAGGGGATCGAACCGTCGACCCTACGGTGAGTGGACGACCCGCTCTGTCCACCCGCTCTACCCACTGAGCTACTGTCGCCCACAAGTATCCTCACACTTTGTCAAACTTGAGTGTACAGGCCTTATTTTACTTTTTTAATATTTTTTTTATTAGTGTTTTTATTCCATCCATCCATTATCGTGACCGCTTATCCTCTACGAGGGTCGCGGGGGGGCTGGAGCCAATCTCAGCTGCAACAGGCGAGAGGCGGGGTACACCCTGGACAGGTCGCCAGCCTATCACAGGGCTAACATAAATAGACATACAACCATTCTAGTGTTTTTATTATTAAATTATATTTGACATAGTGTGTGAGTCTGTGTGTGTGTGCTCCAGTGTGTAACATTCACACTGGGTGATGCACGGCTGCCAGTATGTGACCAGAGTGAGAGGTGGAGATTTGAGGAATAATGAAACTATCAGATTAGAGACCGGGGGATGCTTAGGGGGCAATGTTGGTACAAAAGCCAGGTTGGGAATTTGGCCGAGACACCAGGGTTGGCACCCACTCTTGCAATGAGTGTCATGGGATTTGTATTGACCACAGGGAGTCAGGACCTCGTTTTAATGTCTCAAAGTCTCAACAGGACTGGAGCATTGGGGATAGTACAAATGACAATCTGGAAAGGAATGGGCAATGGGCAATAGCCTAAGTCAGCTGTAATCTCCATAAAGCAGAGAGAAATGACACCATTATTATAACCATCTTTTTCACACCAAAGCTGGGTCTGGGTTTTAATCAAACCATAGAGCGTTTCCTCCAACAGCACAGTTGCTTTGGGGTGGTGTGAATGCTTATTCAAACCCTGATGTGGACCAAAACATACTCTGGCTTTTGGTTCGCTTCTAAGTGAACTCTATTCCAAACCAACTAGAGGAAGGGGACCAAAAAAAGAATGCATGCCATGAAAATA
Source organism: Urophycis regia (assembly GCA_027123015.1). NCBI lineage: Eukaryota > Metazoa > Chordata > Actinopteri > Gadiformes > Phycidae > Urophycis > Urophycis regia. The sequence continues at coordinate 8,239 of JAOQGG010092196.1, read as the reverse complement.
CATTTTGCCAGGCTTCAAGTTATGTGTTTGTAACAGAACCACCAGGGGTTTGGACGAATCAGCCCGATTCGACAGGATACGTGATGGATGATCTTAACAACTGCCAAGCATGTTTTAGTGTGTCTTCCCCTCTCCAAACAGCCCATGTTCGAGCCTGACGGGCCCCTGCAGTTCTGGCCCAACAACCCAGTCATTCATGTTCCAGCTCATTTATTATTTGTCTTTCTATTTGGCTCAAGTTCAAAACTTTCTATTTCACTGTGAACTTCCAACACACCAATATAACGTGGCTGGTCAAAGAAATATGGCCATAACATCTCTCAAAGAACCATCTTCATCTTCTTTTTAGATGTCCAAAGACCCTCTCTCTGTGCCAGCCCCTGAGTCAATGGTTGAACTGTGTTTACTGCCTCTGCCCTCTGAAAATGATTTAATAAACCTAGGTGGAAGTGGGTAAGCAGCATCACCAAGAATGACAACATACACATTCAACACCTTCAAATCCCTCAGTCAACCCTGGAAACAAAGTGCCATTTTAGCCTCGACAGAAATGAGAGGAGTTGGTCCACACTCTACTATCATGGACTTAACCTGCCCAGACAACTTTGCCATAAGATATGATAATAAGATAAGATATTCCTTTATTAATCCCCCTTAGGAGAAATTCACAGTGACCAGCAGTACAGGGGATAGATGTGCAGTAAGACATGTCAGAACTTCATCTTGTGTTCCAACACACCTTGCAAGAGGCCAGAGTAGAATCCTTCCCTGTTGTAGTCATTGACCACAGCATCAGCTGGAGCCAGGATGTGGCTCCAGTGATGTAGGATGTGAGTCCCATCTATTGCCACCACAACCTGCAGGAACCTCTATTTATCCCAATAGCCCTGCGCTATTACCCTTAACTCACCTGGGTCTTGAAGTGTTGGATAACCTCTTGAGTTATCCAACAAGCAGTTGGCATGCACACACCAAACAGGTGAGAGATGGATCTCTACTCCAGATTGGTTGCTAATCTCCAAATACATCTTGCCACCTGTAGTTCCACAGGACAGGGTGTCTGCACCTTGTGTCTTGGCATGTCAGCCTGGGCCACAGGGTGTCACACGTGTGAAAGAAAGAGGCTATTTTCATTCGGAACTGTAATTGCCATTCTCTGTCGGCCCATTTGTCAGCGGTGTGTTGCAACCATCGACAGAGATGTGAAATGGCCCACATGTTCCTGTAGAGACAGAGCACAATGCAACTTATTATAGTTATTAATTATTAATTGGTTGACATATGTAAATCACACGTTGCCCTAATACGACCAGAATAATACAGAAGTTACCCAAATTCAGCTGATGATCAAATCCATCACTCATGTATCATGTCTGCCCATCATACACATTGTCATGCTTTCTCTTTGGTAACACCACACACGTCTCATTTGAAGCATCCACAGGGCAACAACCCGCTGATTCACCAGCCAATCACAGCCCTCGCTTTCTAATACACGATGTAGTCGTAGAAGCACCAAAGCAGTACCAACGTTGTACTAACTTGTTGTTGCTGCTCAATGTTTTCCCCAAGAAGCATTTTGTTGAGTTTACCTCCAATTTTCAGTCTAATGGACGACTGACCGCAAGGCAATCATTTACATTGTTTGGTTGACTTAATAAAGTCCAGTGTGAACGCTAAGTGAACCAAATGAAAATGCCACAAAGCATCGACTCCCCCCCCCCCCGAGTCTACAAAACTATAGGTGTAAAAGTGCCCTTAAACTCCACATGTTAGTGACTGTGGAAAAGGAGCAAAGCTCAAGGTCTAACTTGGACCAGAACTGGTTCAGGCCTATGGTGACGTCGTACACACAGGCTATTCCCCACACTGTTGGAATGATTGATAGAGTGCAACCATTCCAGTGCTTGTCCCACTTTGGGGGGGGGGGGGGGAGTGGAGTGTACAAGTTGGGTACAACTCCGGCAACTCCAGGTGAACAAAAAAGGTAATTATAAGGACTATTCTTTTTTTGTTTATCCTCCCGGTTGTGCTTATTATCTTTAATCCTAAATCAGTTTTTAATCTTTCTTCATTGATGAGTGCATTCATTGTGTCTTCTCGCACATTTGATTATTAATTATTTGGTAGTGATTTAAGGTGGCACGCCTGTTAGTGTTGATTGCGTTGACGCTGTGTTCCAGACAGCTGCAGTTGGTGAACTGCCATGACGACAGACAGGGTGCGCTGTGGACCAATAAGGCAGGAGTTTGGATTGTTTGTGCTGCCCTGACCTGCTCATGAACTTTAGCCTGCATCTATCGCCACTGACATACCAGCCTGGTGATTGTTAGATGTGAAATGAGGACTGCTAATAAATAATGATAATAATAATAACAACACATCAGACTTATATGGCGCTTTTCTAAGCTCTCAAAGATGCTATTATTATTTTATAAATGTTATTTTTCTTGTATATAAAAGCCACTGCTCTCGTCTATGAGGTTCATACCTGGTTTGCCCTGGGAGCTATTTCATGTTTTCATTGTGTGGGCAATTAAGCCGACAGTATTAAACGTTTTATTGTATTAAAACATTTTCAAACGGCACCATCCATGCGAAGACAGGATCCCTAGGTTGGCTTCCCAGACAAATGTATAAAAGCTGAAAAAAGAAAGCAATCATTTTGTGGCAGAGGATGAAATGCATCTTTCTATGCTTTCCATTGAATAAATATAGCCACTAAACTCAATTTAAATGTTTTCATTTAAATTTGCTTGTACGTTTGCGATCGGCCTCGATTAGCAAAAAAGTAGAAAAAAAAAGTTAAAAAAGAAGAAATCACTATAATATTCCACAGAGTGTAAAATGTTCAAATATTTGCAGAACTGCAAAGTTTTGCGGAAAACTGCACAGCCTTACAATGAAAAACCCCTCAAAACCTGCAGTCAATTTGCTTCTTATATTATTCATTATCTCATACTCTATTATTATTTACTTTAATTAAAGGGATGATTAATAATTCAATTTTAATAGCGTGCTTTGTTTGAACGTGACAAGCATGGTGCTGAAAACACCATGTCTCCAGTCTCAAGCGAAAAAGATTAGCAGGTGATGATGAAGACCTCGATGGATCCCCATTACTGGATTTATCCAGGGGCTGAGCCGCTACACACCAAGGCCCCCAGAGCTTTTAGGTCTTCCCATTATCACACGCTTCCTCCATATATAACCTTTTATAACGTAGCCTTGTGTTTGGAAATCCATTACAGCGCCTTCTGATGATTTTGGAAAGATAGTAGATAGCCAAAGGGAGACGCAGTCTGTGAAAGCATGCTAGCCCCGAGCGCGCAGCTGCGGCAATAAATGCATTGGGAACAAAGGCCATTGTTGTAGCTCAAGGCTAGCGTGCCATGCAGGCTTGCTTCTCTATGTGTCTCCTCTATCTGTAAATGCTCTTTATCTGCCCTCTCCGAGCAACGGCTTCACAGTGCAAGCAGGCTTTTCACACGAAAGTGGAGAGAGCAAAAAAGTGGGAGAGAAATATTTTTCATATTGATATGCTATAAATAAATGTACGGAAATGTGATCTTGTTGTGACCATCATTTTGTAACTGGAAACATAGCATAAGATGAAAACGGACATTATCCTCTGAATTGAAATGAGGCAATTTCACAAAGCCTGTTGTCAGAAAATAGACTGATCGTCTGTCTGGCAACTGGCCATATGCCAGAAAAGCTGCCCTAATATGGGCCTCTCTGACCGGTCACAGTGATCAAAAAATATTTAAATATCATAAAAAAAGTTTGTTTTTTTGGGATAAATGTTACTTTTTGCATGCAAATGAAAAAGATGGAGATCGGGCAAATTGTTCTAATCTTTCAAAATGTTTCAACACATTCTCCCATGAGTCCCACGCTACAGCGAACCGAGTGGAAAGGTCAAGTTAGAGCGGAAACCTAAAATTGTTTGTCTATGAAGTGTGGAGGCCAGCTTCTGCCTCCGCAGCAAGAGTCACAAGGCCACAGTGCTGCTTCAGCTAGCAGTGCAGCTAGCAGTGCTAACATTAACATGGGCGCCGACAACATGGACATTTCAGAGCCAGAGAGGAAGAGAAACATGACGAGGGAAACAAAGAAAAGAGGAAGAGAGAGGGAGATTTAGACTTGGACACTGAATTTGTGACGGAAACTGCCAATAAACCACCAGGAGCCTTGGAGAGTGGTCCTGGAAGTGGTCTTTCCAGCAGGAAGGCGGTGAAGAGCAGCAGCAGGTGCGGTCTGGTTTCAGGTGGCCAAATTTCAACACATTGGAATTGTTGTTCAAGTTTCAGCCACATCAGTCGGCTGACGAACTAGTCAAGAAGGCCTTGCGCCGCAAAAGATGAATACAAAGAAAATGGGTCAGACTTTGTGCTGAGAACCCTTCTTCTTTATTTCGTGCGGCTTGCTAGGCATTTTCTAAAAAGAAACAATCGGAGGCACACACACATCAGAGGCTAAACGAGCACCCAAAACTGTGACTGATGTGGAGCGTGTAAAGGCATACTTTTCATGGGGAAGTCAAGCAAATATCAAATGTTTGCTAAATTCAAATGAAATGTCAGTCCGCCGTCAAGTGTGTAAGAAGCGACAGGTTCTAAAACAAGCGACAGGTGTCGTGATAGCAGCAGCATTATTTAGCTGGGTTAACAACATTGCGGTGTTTGTTCGTCATATCAGCAAATTAATGTTTGGGGAGGTGTCAGTCAGGTCCCCCAACACCGAAGGACTTCACTGATAGTCGAAATGAGATGTTTTTTTCCATAGGATGCAGCATTAAAGATATTTGGATAATTGGTGCAGCCAGATAATGCTTTGTGGTTGAGACATTGATGAAGAATCATGATAGGCCGCACTTCAAACCAGCTGTGCTTGTCAAAGCACCTTCATGTGCTTTTCATGTGCAGCGTACCTCCATGCGCGTGAGGCTTCCCGCCGTCAGCGGGAAAGAAGCCGCAGAGGCCATTTTGGGAAATGGGCAAACAACAATTTTCAAAGTGAAGAATGTGAGTTGCGTTGCCAGGAAAAAGTCTCCCAAAAAGAAAAGCTATGCCAGGGGAGTCTAGGGAGTGCAGCGGACACAGCCACAGACTCATTGGCAGCCTATCGGATCCATGTCCACAGTAGAGTGCAGATCGGGCCAGACTTTTCTGTCCGACTTTTCTGTCCGATCCAGCCCCTGTCCGGGTCGGACAGGGGCTGGGCTCAGCCGTGGTTAAGTCTGTGTTTACGAAAGGCCACCACATGCGTGGGTTAACGCGCGGGTAAATCAAAAATATCAAATTGCACAGATGTGTCCGAGCCCGACCCGAACCCAAGCATCATTTCTAAATATTTGTCCGAACCCGACCCGGCCCGTCGGGTCCTGTCGGGCTCAAGTCAGGTATCCATCCTCTAGTCCACCGCCGTGCTATCGCAGCATGGACAACTTTTGGCTGAAGTTGCTTGTCTTCATCCTCATCATCTCCAACGATAACAGCCAGTGGACGACCACCCAAAAGGAACTCCATTCAACGAAAATGCAGCTGAGAATTTACAGTCCGAGTTGTCACACACTGGGACACACTGTAAAAAAAGTCTCCACTGAGTCAATAGACAGTCATACTGTCACAGCCTATTGCCTCAGAGATGGTGAAAGAGGCAGTGACGGTCAGATGGAGGAAGACCAAGAGGAATTGATCTGGTGAGCGAAGGATGTGCAACGTTCAAAAGCTGTTCATTATGCTGCTATTTGCTCCTACAGCAGTTGATCTTCATCACTCATGTGTGTCATAACATGAACCTTCATACGTTCATACGCACTTGTGTTGACCCTCTTCTGCATTCAAGTTCAAGCCGACGGCAACAAAGAGATCCTAATGAATCTGAACCGACGATGTGATTCACAAGGTTGCAGAGAAAAGCACCCTCCTCCGTAACTTGTCCGCTACTTAAAAGGTATTATCATATACAGTTGCTGTGCCGTTGTCTTCCTCTGTGCTGATGAAGCTATTGTTATATGCACCGTGCCTGTGCAGTGCGCTTTTCATATTCTGATGAAGTTATTGTGACGTGCACTGTGGCTGTGCAGTGCTCCACTGTAATATGCAGTGTGGCTCCGCAGTGCGCTTTTCATATTCTGATGAAGTTATTGTGACGTGCACTGTGGCTGTGCAGTGCTCCACTGTAATATGCAG
>JAOQGG010080343.1:0-12184 GCA_027123015.1 Urophycis regia | reverse complement strand
CCTAACCCTAACCCTAACCCTCCCCTCATGCACTTATGTTGTACATCTTAGCACTTTATAATTGCTCTTTGTAACTTAGGCCAGAAATGTTAGCATTTGGAATGCTTGAAAAGTTCTGGTGACTTCCTCACTGTATTAACAGCAATGAAGTGTGATACCTTATGACAATTGTACATATTGTAAGTTGCTTTGGACAAAAGCGTCTGCTAAATGCCCTAAATGTGAATATAAATGCAGGTAGGGTTAGACAGTGAATACAGAGAGCGGTCGTTCAGGAGTGATTAGACTGTGAATACAGAGACAGTTCATGAAGAAGCAGGTAGGGGTTTGACAAGGTGTGGGCGGGACTTAGATAAGGTAAGGCAGGACCCACATGCAGGACATGGTTGGGGGATGATGAGTTAGAACGATATTGGACATTCAGAAGATATTCATGCTCTGACTCACTGAATGTGACACGGGGGACCAAAGACACGATCACTGGTTTGAGTCCTGTGTGTCCAGCATGGATACCTGAGATGGCAGCTCCCCTGGCTAGAGAGCCCTGGTCTTGTCAATATTTCCACACGTGGAAGATGTGTGGTGAATCACAAAGTACCCTCCCCTGAACAATAGCCTCATTAAAATCCCAATTACACAAGACATGTCCAAGGTTTCCAAATATTCCCAATGGATTAAAATCGGCTGTTTTTAAGTGTATCCGGCTTGCTGTAATGACAGTAAAAGGGCCAGTGGAGCTCTGGTGTGGAGGCAATGCACACAGACTGTATATAAAACATTAAACTGTCTTCCCACTTGTGTGCATTGCTGGAAACGATTGCATGGTTTTTCACAGCAGAAAAAGCAACTTAAAAACAAGCCCACGAGTACCTGTTGAGATTCAGACCCTGTATTTAATTTGTTTTTTTGATTTGGTAACTCCGGACTGCTACTATTGGCCTGTTGTTTTCTCTCTGAGGTAAAGCCAACACTTCCTCCCTAGCATGATCATGTGTTGAGTGTGCACCGAGAGAGGGGGCTATTCACACTATTTCATATACTTTGGCGGCCCACCCACGTAAAGTCTATGTGTGGGAAACCCTGCGTTAGAGATAACGGCGGTCCACGGGCCGGTTCTGGCCCTGGCAACGTATCTAACCCGTGTCCGGGTTAGATGGTGGAAAAAGACAGTTAAATGAGGAGCAGGTAGGGGTTAAACAGTGAGTACAAGCATAGGTCCCAAAGGAGCTGGTCGGGGTTAGACGTTGAGTACAGACGGGTCATTAAGGAGCAGGTAGGAGTTAGGGCACCGTGCTTAATGATGCCTACTGGTGGACCGCAGCCACTGGGTTTCAACCACCCCAAAACTACACTATCCTTCCTCACATGACCTCTTGTCGGCTCTAACCTTTAACCTTGTGGGAAGCGCAGAGGCGCTGAGGTGATGACAAGCCATCTGAGAGAAGGCCAGGGTTTGGTCTTGATCAGAGGAACCGCTACTCGGCAGGTTTACTGGGAGGTCAAGCTTTTGTAGAAAGACAAGCTACAGTTCCCAGTCAAGATGCAGCTGAGAAACCTAAAGCAATATCAACAAATGCAATTTTTCTGTCACGTTACTCTTGGTGAGGGAACGTTTTGAATAAATGATCCATCTTTGAAGGAGGTGATAGAAGTTAGCTTCCAGCTTTCCCCCGAGGCCGTTTATCTCCTTCATGTAGAAGGTGAGCGTGGAGGTTCATTCCTCCTCTCATGTAGAGGAACAGTCCTTCATACATCAAGCACATCACCAGACACACGGCGCTCAGCAGCTTGGGCTGCTTACTCCGCGGTGTGTCGGGAACACGATCAATAACCATGATTGTTTCCAAACATATTGACGAATAAGCCATGTCGAAGTGTCCACTGCTAAATGTCATTATCAATAATATAGGCCTGCATTCGTCACATTGATGAATCACGTACATCTAATGAATATTCAGGACAACTTTTTTTTCCCCCAGATAAAGCTTCTGATAAATTCCGATAAACACAGAGTATGTACGTGAACCTTTGCTTTACCATAATAACAACCCTGCTAAGAAATGAACGCAGTGGAAGAATCGATCAAGGGAGAGAGTGGGAGAGAGTGGGAGATGGATTGTGAGCTGGATGGAGTGGGGATGCAAAAGAGAATGAGGAAGTGATGGAGAGAGGCTGAGGAAGAGATGTAGCTTGGGGAGTAGAGGAAGAGAGATAAAGATGGACAGAGAATGAGAATCTCAAAGATGAAGGGATGAGGGTTTCTTGAGAACAATCAGAAGGGATGTGGTGTGTACTGTGTTGTTAGAGCAGGAAGATGAGGGCCTGATCTAAACCTGTGTTGACTTGGTCTGCTCTGCTCTCCTAAGGCGGAAAAGGTTAGCGCATCGATTTGAGATCCAGGAGGAAAATGTGAGAAGAGATGATTGGTAGAAAGCACAAGGAAGCGTTTGCTGTCTCTCTGAGATCGGTCATCTGCACGCCCAAGAGGAGATAGAGATTAAGACAGCATTCTGACTGGGGTTAAGTTGACCTCAAGGGTCGCGACCGTAATGGCAGCCATTTTTCATCTTGTGTAGCAGACAGAAAAAATGTGGAAATGGCCTGAGTGACCTGCTGACCTTGCTCACTCTCCCTCCCTCTCGCTTGAGTGGCAGGTCCTTCCCACCTCTGTTTCTCCCTGCTGGGTCGTACATCACCCAGCCTCAATCACCCAGAGAGAGAGAGAGGGAGAGAGGGAGAGAGGGAGTGAGAGAGAGAGAGAGAGAGAGAGGCTGCCTTTTAAATCTTGCATACATAAAAAAACATACATTTGTGTATGTTGTACTAGCATAGTTTTTGTTTCTAAAAGCCAAAATTGACTTTCAAAATGCCTTGTCTGTGAGTCAACGCCACAGACTAAACCCTAAACCCTTAGAGAGAGAGAACATAATGGAACAGGAAAAAGAGATGCACACCGAGAAGGGTAGGAAGAGAGATGTTAGACGTTAAGGAGCTTGAACCTCTAAGGCTATTGCATGCAGTAAGCCCACATGGAAACAAATCAACTGGGGTTGGTTGGACCCAACAGTGGTTGAGACAAATCAGCTTCCCATGGGAAACTAGGTGATCTACGTGTTACGTGACAGACAGATGGTTCATCCAATCACCAGCCAAATGCTATTTGAAAGTGCCTGCCCCTATCCAAATAGTTTACAAGGATATGTACAACAAACCATCTGCCGTGTCAGGTTACCTCTTTCTATGTCTGGTTTCTAAAACGTAGCACTTGAAGCCAAAGCTTACTTGAAGAACATCTTTGTGTGGGCGGCAGTAGGGAGAGCAGGCGGACAGAGCGGGTCGTCCACCAACCGTAGGGTCGGCGGTTCGAACCCCTTGATTTTGTATTTATTTATAATAAATAAATAAATAAAATGCCCCCTTTACTTGCATGATCCTTCATGATCATTTTGGGTTAGTATCTTCATGGTTGAATGTACTTATTTTAAGTTAAGTTAAGCTTTTTTGTCACCCCTTCAAAACAGATGTCCTTAACAGGATTTGGGCAATGGGTCTTTGTCCCCAAGTTACTCCATATTTCATCTATGGTCTATAGATTATGCTCCTTCCACCTTCCCTGTCAATGGCCTGTCAGGGTGATACTCATCAACTCAAGTACCCAACTCCAAGGCATTGGTTTCATGGTCTCTCTCAATGATCTCTCGCTGCTCTCTCAATCTCCAGTCCAAACTTGTGGGTAAGACACAGTCCTCATCCTCAGAATCTGATGATATCCTGTTAGATGCAGCAGATCTTTTCTTTATTTTTCTGAGACCTTGTTGTTGGCTTCTGAGGAGAATTTCATTCATAGGCAGCAGGTGATTTTGGTGGACTGTTTTGCCCCTTCCAGCTGTGTACAGTGTATGGTATAGGTCTCCATTCATCCTGCATGTTGCCCAATTTTAATCATTCCTGGGCAGTTCACAATGTCTTTCTAAGGCTAGGCAAGTCTGTCGTGCTCTTTTTTTTCCTCTCATGGTTCCTAGTAGCAGCCTGGGACACATCAGGTACATCAAGTATGTTCTATGCTTGGTTATATACTGCTGTTATTTGACTTCCTCTATACCATTAATGCCAAAACTACAGGTAATCTGGCTCAAAACTTTGACGCATTGATGAGGGTTCAGCCTCGTTTTGTGTACTAATGTAAGAATACATTTACATACCTTTACATTGAGGGCATTTAGCAGACGCTTTTACCTACTCAGTGCTCAGGGCTCAGTGCTAAGTTACAAACAGCAATTATAAAGTGCCAAGATGAACAACATAGAAGAGCATGAGGGTAGGGTTTTATTTTTTTATATTTTTGTTTTTTTTGGGTGGGGGGAGGAGGTAGGTAGAGGACGGATGTTATGCAGGGTTCAGGTGAACTCTGAACAAGTGAGACTTGAGTCTCTTCTTGAAGTTGGTGAGTGTCTCTACAGTCCTGACATTGGCAGGGGGCTCGTTCCACCACTGCAGTGCCAAAAAGAAGAAGAAGAAGAAGAAAAATTACTCTTTTGATCCCGTGAGGGAAATTTGGTCTCTGCATTTAACCAAATCGTGAATTAGTGGAAATACACTCAGCACACAATGATGGTGAGGCACACAGTGAGGTGAAGCACACTAATCCCGAGGCAGTGAGCTGCCAACAGCGGCGCTCAGGGAGCAGTGAGGGGTAAGGTGCCTTGCTCACAGGCACTTCAGCCGTTCGTACGTCCGAAACCAGTTGGCCGCGGCTGCCCCCAAACAGAGAAGAGTTGTGATTTGGCTCTCCGACCCTTTCCTCCTTTTTAGTGATTGAGGTACCAGTCGACCAGCTGAGGTAGTAGCAGGGGCGTGAGGTTTCAGTAACGCTTGGAGGTAGGTAGGGGCAGTTCCATTAACAGCTTTTGAGGCCAGTACCTTCATCTTGGATTTGATGTGATCCACTACAGGGAGCCAGTCATGGAAGAGGGGCGTCACAGGGGAGAATTTGTGTAGGTTGAACACAAGGGGTGCTACTACATTCTGGATCCACTGGAAGGGTATCCATCGGACAATGTGCTTTCTCCATTTCTGTTTCAGTTTTCTTCAAACGAGGCCAGAAGTAGGGTTCAATGTCCCTGGTTCTGGATCTCCATGCAGGTGTTACAGGGTCATACAGGATATTCTGATGCCCAAAGTCTGCAGGAGCTCTTTGATTTATGGATTTTTAAATCCCCTCATGCAGTTGTCTTTTCTCCTTCAGTGGCTTGAGTACCATTTGAATGTACTCTTTGGGCAGCAATAAATTGTCTCCCTGCTACTCCTGGTTTTCTGATTTCTCTGTAGAGTATTCCAACTCTTATCAGCAGCTTGGTTCCATCTCGCCTCGCCTTGAGGAATTGTCGCTGGATAACTTTATTATTGCCAAACATGGTGAGTGAGAACCAAGCTAAAATGGCATCGCGTATTCCAATGATGAACTGTTCTGAAGCGGATCTGTGTGAAGCTATCTCATTATTTAAGCAGAAAATGTGTCTGTATCTGGATGATGAGGGAATAACAGATTAAGTTAAATGAGCGAGGAAAATTTGTAGAGGCATTGGGGATGATGGGCTAAGAAGACTGAATGCTAGCAGACTCACTGATGTAGACAAGATGAAACCCGACTCGTGTGAACTTTAGGATTCACAGACTCCACTTAATGCAATGCAGATAAAAGCCGGCGGAAAGCATTGATGACTTTGTGACTAAAGCTAGGACTTTGGCGCTGAAATGTCACCAATTCACCAATGCAGAGCTAAACGAACGTCTCATCGAACACATCAAACCTCAAGGCTACTCCTTGGCTGATGTATTATAAGAAGGAAAGAAATATGAAGCATTAGCAGCAATGAATGAACAGTTGACATAACTTGGACTAACCAGTTCCTGAAAAGTGCATGTAATATAGAGGGGACGGACATGTCATCACTGTAGCATGAGCAACCAACCGCGCCAATGTCCCGCATTCCACGACATCTGCAAGGCTTGCGGCGGGAAAGGACATTGGGCAAGGTGCTGTAAGACGACCTGACAACAAGAACAACAAAAAACAGACTTTGACGCAAGGAAAATAAGTAAGTCTCGCCACCCCCAAAGCAAGCATTACGAATACCAGGCATAGTGTATAAGGAAGGACAGGGGTCACAGCATTGATCCAGAATTGATGTCGTTGACAACTACAACCCAGATTCTTAGACCCATAAAAACTGAACTTCGGCCTGAAAAGATGCTTACACAAAATACCTACTGTGGAGGAACTGAACCCAAGGTTTGCAAATGCAAAAAAATACACCTGGATGAACACTCCCAACTCCTGACTCCCTTTGGCAGATACTGCTGGAAATGTTTGCCTTTCGGACTTTGTGTGTCACAAGACCTCTTACAGGCCAGGATGGACCAGATCCTAGAGGGGCTCCATGGCGTGATCAGTATAGCTGATGACATCGCAGTATGCAGAAAGGATGAAGGAGATCATGCCAAAAACCTGACCAACCTGATGGAGCAGCAGAAGCAGGTATGGTGTTCATTAGTGAAAAATGTGATATCAAGTAGAAAAGTAACTTATTCTTTGGGAACTTGTACACAGATAATGGCATAAAACCTGATCTTGCGAAAATAAGAGAAATTCATTCAACTATGACGGTGTCAGCTACAGGCCTGGAGTAGAGATGATCCTGGCAGACACCCTCAGCTGTTTGCCAATGGTTTGAAAATGATGTTGACATACAGCTGGATGAGCGCGTAGATGGAATCAACGCTGAAATAGAAGACCCAGAGAGATACACCATCTCCATACATTCTGACCCGAGAACCAGGATGTGCTGCGCAAACAGACTGCAGACGACCCAAAACTCATAGAACTGAAAGAATGTATCCACCAAGGATGGCTCGAAAACATAAAGGACATACCCAAAGATCTGTGTGCATACTGGTCTTTCAGAGATGAACTTCCTGTGGAGTCAGGAGTCAAGGAGTTAAGTCAAGGGCAGACAGATACTCATCCCAGATTCCATGTCCAAGAACATCATGACCCAACTCCAAATGGGAGAAACACATAAAAAAAAAAAACACGAGCTGGCAAGAGAAAGTTTCTACTGGACAAAGATGAACAAGGACATTGAAAAGACCTGTAAGTCTTGCAGATTATTTGTTGAGCATCAAGACACAAACCCAAAATGACCTCTTACACCACATGACACTTGGTCAAAGTCATCCCACTGAAGATTCAAACGTACATTGGACGTCTGGATGAAATGCTGACTGATAATGGACCACAATACACCGGACAAGCCTTTAAAAGACTGATGACTGACTGGGGATTGAGACACATTACCAGCCCACCCCATTACCCAAAAAACAATGGATTAATTGAAAGACACATCAAGGCCATTGTGAAGAAAACGATTCAAAACAAAGATGACCTTCACATTGCTCTGCTGCAGGTTAGAGCAGCACCTGTTGACAGCAAATTACCATCACCTGCATAACTTTTTTTGGCCGAACAGACCCAGCAAAAGAGAGACACAGACAGCCTCTGGATCACAGAGCTGCTGCAATGAAGGAAATACCGCAACTCTCACAGGGAACTCCATCCACTCCATCCAGCACGTGACTGTCTGGAACAAGGAGAGACAGACATGGAACCCAGCAATAGTCCGGCAAAAGTACAGCGAGCCACAGAGCTACATCCACCTACCTAAGCTACGTCCAAACACCAAATGGAAACAAGAGAAAGCACAGCCAACTGTGTGGGTCATACAACATAGAGATACAACAGACAGAGACTGTAAAAAGAGCCCACTTTGCGGAGCCGGCAACACTGGATAAAGACCACAGGGTTCACAGTGAGCAAAGACAGGACACACCAACCTGTGGGACTGAAACTGAGTAAAGATAGGACACACTGACCTGTGGCACAGCAACCAATGTGCCAATGCGATCAAGGTCAAGAAGGGCTGTGGTCAAACCAATAATGCTGGGGCAGGCAATTCATGATCTTCTTCTTGCTGAGATAGATGATACCATTTGGTAAGCTCAATCGGTAGCTCCAATAAGTAAGTCTAATGATGGATGAGTATTTGCAATGGATCACTGGTAGTATCTGCATAATCCAAAAAAGAACCTCAAGGACTTGAGGTTCCTGAGGACACCTCAAGCAGAGTCTGCTGCAATGCCATGCCCTAACACAATATGTTCCCCAGAGTTCACCTGCGGTTGACTGAATATTGATGGATATCTTCAGAGCACACGCTTCAAGCTGGCCAAGGACCTTGTGAAGACGTTCTTCTTTCTGCTCTAAAATTGTCCCATAGACAATCAAATTGTCAAGGTAGACCAAAACTTCCAGGACATGCATGTGTCCTATAGCTTTTTCGCATAAGTCACTGTGTCCCTTTCAAATTTACAGAACCCCAGTGGACAAACCAAAGCTATTTTGTCTTCATCTGCCATGGCTATCTGATAGTATCTGATAGTATTCAGTCACTAAGTGTAATGACCAGGAACAACCATGAGACTTGGATGCAGGTATTGGACAGAGGAGCAGGCGAGGGGATAAGTCCAAATCCAATTTATTAGTACAGGCAGAGATCATACACGGGTAGGTAATCCGAACAGCAAACAAGGCCGATAGGGAGTAGGCAGAGATCATCAAACCAAGGGGTAGTCCAAAAGGGGTGAAACACAAAGGATATTCAGCAAGATGCAAGGAAACAATGGAGAGCTTGACTTCACAAAAGTAGCAACACAATCTGGCAAAGGGAACTGCTTGGAGATATACAGCAGTGAGTAATGAGTTGATTGGCAACAGGTGGTAGAGAGAGCTTAAGGACTAGAATTGACTTGCTGCAGACAATGCATACGTGTATGGATCAGGGCTGCCATATGTATTCTGCGACCGTTTGGTGTGTCGGTCGCACACGTCGTTGCAAATGAACATGACGCGTCCACAAGATGCAATACTGACAAGAAACTTGGGGGCAATCATGCACACAGGACACAGCAGGTCGCATACGCTTACACTTGGTCTAACAGAAAGTCTATCAGCACCGTAATAGGACAATAGGAGGAAGTGAAAAAACAGAAAAGCAGGATTTCAGGGAAACCACAAAATAAAACAGGAAATTAGTCCTACTGGTTCCTTACACCAGGAAGTTCCAGATAAACTGTGATGTAGCCCTTGTATTGATGACTTTCTGTCGACTCACTGAGACTTCAAATTGCTGATCCACTAAACAGATTCAGAGGGACATGTTTCAGGTACTTGAGTACCAACTGTCAAAGATGTGGTCAAATATGGGGTCTTTTCCCATGCAGTGGAAGGTGATCATATTAGTCCTTGAATGCTGTAAATATGTAAATGTGAATTTTACCTGGTGAGCAAATGTTTTTTTTTTTTTAAACTAAAGTGTATTTTCTCCCTGTGCTTGCGTGGGTTCTCTCCGGGTACTCCGGCTTCCTCCCACTGACCAAAAACATGCAGGTTGGGGATTAGGTTAATTGGTGTCTCTAAATTAACCATAGGTGTGTATGTAAGTGTGAATGGTTGTTCGTCTCTATATGTTAGCCCTGTGATTGGCTGGCGACCTGTCCAGGGTGTACCCCGCCTCTCGCCCATTGTAGCCGGGATTGGCTCCAGCCCCCCCGCGACCCTCTAGAGAATAAGTGGTACAGAAAATGAATGAATGAAGTGTATTCCTTACAGCTTTTAATAGACTGCCTTTAACAACATCTTCTTCCTAGCATGAAGTCTGTAAACACTTCATTCAAAACATTTAACACGAACGGCTTAAAGCAGCCGCCCACTCTTTCTACTATTCATCTTCATTTACCTTATTGATTTGTGTTTCTTTGGCAAAAGCACTGTCAATATTCTTTGTTTTGAGAATTTCATAAAACATGTTGTGCCACAGAGATTAAAGGACAGCCTCTCCACCTTCATCTGGAAGGTGTTTGCCCACTGCCTCAACAAACACCCACACCAACGAAAGAATGTTGGCCAAGGTTGGACTCACCCAACGCTAGACCTTTAATACAACTTCAAAATGGAGTGAAACCACGACAAAAGCAGTGCAAATCGAGTACACTTTACGCACAACAACTTCAACACAAAAGCAGTGGAGCACATTATACTAACACACAACAACACAAAAACCTCAACTTAAACCGACAAACAAGGAAGGCAAGGAAAAACTAACTCACAAGATTTGTTCAGGGTCATCTAAATGCAGTAGGGTGGTGAATATTAGGTGAAACTTTCAGCCAAAAGATACAAATGGCAGGAGAATTTCATGCAGTTTATACTGGTTGAACCGGCGTCATCCAAGGAACACACGGTGCAAATTGTGTTGGGCTACACCTCACAGCTCATGAATTATAGAGAAGTAGATAGATGACCAGAAATGGGGAAATAATAGAAGTAAAAACTAGAATGTTGCATTCTTTTCAGAAAATGCAACAGCAGCTGGTAGCGGTTAGCTGCTGCCAGCTGCTCCCAGCTGCTGCACCAACACAACTGAGCTGGCCCTCATGGTGAGGGTGTCAAGGAAGAGGGTGAGACATGGGCTCACCCATCACTCACCCTCTTCCTCTTCACTAACTTTCATATACTTGATTAATATTGTCTATTGTTATTTTACTGTCGCGCACCAACCACCAAGTCAAATTCCTTGTATGTGCAAACCTACTTGGCAATAAAACTCTTTCAGACTTCTGACTTACTTTTGCATACTTACGTACTTGTCTACCTCTGTGAGTATCTCCTTGTGTACTTATCCATAATTCATTATTCACTTATCTGCCTCCCACACTTATTATTGTATTCTGCCACTTTCTGCCACCATTTGATTTGTTTTAGTTTAATTTTTACGATGCAAAGTTGAGTTGACCCGAGCAACAAGAATTGCATGCTGGTAATGTGTTGTACGTTGTTATCTAGTATGTGACAATGAACTTGAAATCTAATTAGTGTATGATACCATGAAAGTAGAAACCTCATGGGATTCATGGGCTGCCATGTTGCAGAATGGACAAACAGTTCCAAGGTGAACACATTTTGAATCAATCAAATTAATTTTGGGCCAAGAGTTCCAGGACGGAGGGCGTGTTAACCCCATGGCTAAGAACCACTTGTGGTCATGTGGTAGTGCTGTCCTTGTGTAGGAGAGATATCATGGCTGATTGCGTCTATATAATGTGCCACACATGGTGATGTTACACTATAAGTGCCCTTGGATGCTTCTCTCAGATGCTGACATCAGAAGCCCCGGCTGGCCAGATGGAGCACCACCTAGCCTCTCATGGATGTAGAAGTGTCCTGGAAGCGTAACCCTCTCTTATGTCAACATCAACCACCTGCAAGACGCAGCTCCATGCAAACAGGGCTACATTTCATTGTCAGAGAAGCGCACGTCTCTCTCAAACCCTCCTCATATGGCCTCTGTCCTTTTGCCAAAATGTCCCGTGTATTTAGAGCATTCAAATAATGGAGTTAATTTTCACATTTTCTATCCACGTTTAAAATAGCATAGCAAATGAAAGGCTTTTGGTGAGTGTGTGTGCATTCTGTAACACATCCATGCTATGGAGATGTTCGCTTTTGAGTTATTTGAGTTTCCCTATTCGATAAGTAAAAGTAGGCCATCACTCTTTCATAGAAAGTTGGTATCCAAAATAAAAATGTTGCACACACCAGACATTGGCTCGTAGTGACGAATAATGAATAAAAGATGAATAATCAATCAATATAACAGATAGTGAAAATGATTGGCCCATAAATGTGGCATCCATAGTTTACCATGATGGATACAACAAGAGGACTGTGTGTTGAGAAATGTAAATATTCTGTTATATATACGCCATATCCTACAACATTTACAGTTTCCATGGTGACTACCACAAACATACCTGATTGTGATTGGCTGAACTGATTTCTTTGCCGGATAAAGCCGTGAAAATTTTACCTTGGTGCAAATGAAGTGTAAGTTTAATGTGGTGTGCAACATCGACTGATTACTTTTACACTTTAAACTTTTTCCACAACTATTTGGGTAAACTGAGTTGATGTATCAGACATTTACTTCACAACACACATATCAAGCATTAAGTTGAGTAAAGCATTACTCAAAATACAGTTTGTATGGTTCCCCTTTAAGAAATATGA
>JAOQGG010074507.1:1910-12272 GCA_027123015.1 Urophycis regia | reverse complement strand
GTGTCCGCAACCCTCATCCCTCTGCCCCAGCATGTGACAGCGAAGAAGATTGCACTGGCAACAACAGACTCATAGAAAGCACAGAACAGAACACTATAGAACAACAACAAACAACAACATAAGACAGAACTCAGATTTGTGATTATATAGCTGTAGTTTTCTACAAGCATTTGTTGAAGAAATTAAAGGCTTTTTGACATGTGTATCAGTGTTCACACTGATACATACTCTGTCCACTTGGTTCATCAACGTGTTTCACCCGCTGCTGGGGCTGCTCCGGTGTGGAACTGAGTGCTCTGCTGGTCCTCAGCCTCACTCTGACTGACGAGGGGTGTAACGCTCAGCACAGACCTCCATCAGGGTGTAGCTCTTCACTGCCGTGTTCTGCTGGGTTCAAGGAGCTCTGCAGGTGGTGGCCGACCTGCTCCACCTGGACCAGGAGACTTACGGGATGCTCAACGACCCCATCAACCTGGCGCTGCGGCGCTACGCCGGCATGGCCCTCACCAACCTCACCTTTGGAGACGTTGCCAACAAGGTGAGAACCAGGAAGTCCTCTCACACTGAGCCCATCGGGCCAAGAGGCAGACACCAAGCACATGTTGTATGTCACTCTCTTTAATGTTGGCATGGCAATGGGTCTATGAGCTTTGGACTCAAACAAATGACACTAGCTCAGTTGCACTGGAATGGAAGACGTTCATTATAGTGGACGTGGTGGCAGCTGATATTGTCAATCTCAAAACAGATATTCTCTCTCGGATACTCCCCCCAACAATGACACTTCTGTTATCTATCACCACTCAAGCAATCACCCGTTGTTGGCTGGGTCTGGTGCTAAATGATGGTGATGGTCAACAGAAAGGAAGCAGTAACGCTGGAAGACCAGAAGTATGTGATGCCTGAACGTTCTCTCCCTGCAGGCCACTCTGTGCTCCAAGCAAAGCTGCCTCCGGGCACTGGTGGCCCAGCTGGAGTCGGACAGCGAGGAGCTCCACCAGGTGGTCTCCAGCATCCTGAGGAACCTGTCCTGGAGGGCAGACATCAGCAGCAAGAGGGTTCTCAGAGACATTGGCAGCGTCCCGGCCCTGATCACCTGCGCTCTGCAGGCCACCAAGGTGACTACCCATGTTCACCCTTCTGGTCCCCTCACAAAACAACCTATGATTACATCCAGGAGTCCCATCATGCTAGTATCATATTTTAGACTTTTTTCTTATCCGATTATATTATATAGTTCTATATATGTTATGTATGTATATATATTCAGGCCACCGAGGTAATGCCACACCTCCAACCCAGCAGCAAGCTGATACTGGATGACAGCTCCATCAAAGCCTGGCAGACCTATTCAGCGACGCTGTTTGTTTCTGGGAGTCTGTAACATTGTTGCCATTTTCCCTGCAGGAGTCGACTCTGAAGAGCCTGCTGAGTGCTCTGTGGAACCTGTCGGCCCACAGCGTGGAGAACAAGGTGTCCATCTGCTCAGTGGACGGGGCGCTGGGCTTCCTGGTCAGCACGCTCACCTACCGCTGTCAGACCAACTCCCTGGCCATCATCGAGAGCGGAGGAGGGATCCTTCGAAACGTCTCCAGCCTGATCGCTACACGAGAAGATTACAGGCAAGTCTGAACCGCCCGGGTCGCATGAAGAGCATAGGGTCAGTGTAAACGGGATTAGGTACGCCCAGGGAAGTTTTTATTAAATTAGTATTGTTAATGTTTTACACACCTCTTAAAATATATAGATAAAATTCACAATGAAACTAAATTAAAAAAAATGGCCATTAGCTCATCATACAAAGACAGGATGGCTGGCAGGCTAGGTGAAAGTCTTAGGGTAAAATGGGTTAGGTTAGTGTAAGATGGTTTAGGTAAAAGGATTAGTGTAAAATGGGTTAGGTACACCCAGCGAAGGTTAGGGTCAAGGGTTATAGGGTTAGACTTGCTGCAGGGAAGGTATTGTTAATTATTATGAAACTAGAGTTAGCTGGGTGAATTAGTTATGACTCTTCTAGTACGGAGGGACAGGATGGTCTTGTGGTCGGGGTGTTTGTCTCCCAGTGAGTGGGTGCTGGTCTTGATTGGTGGTTTCCGAAGCCTAACCTGCTAAGCTGCTCATTAAAGCCAAGCATCTGAATTCACTGTAGTCCACTATGGATCAAATCTAAACAGATTCAATATAATAAATAGTATTTTACTCAGATCATTGACTAATATCACTTGACCTAAGTGTATTGTGTTGCTTTTGTAAATGTAATAGCCTAATATTTGTTATCAGATTTTTATTTATTTAATAGTATTCATTACATTACCTGAATTTTATGTTTGTATTCTGGTTTATATTGAATAATTCATTAATGCTATATTTTATCATTCTGCTGGTATTTAGACAAATCCTCCGGGACCACAGCTGTCTGCAGACCCTGCTGCAGCATCTGCGCTCCCACAGCCTGACCATCGTCAGTAACGCCTGTGGGACCCTGTGGAACCTGTCAGCCCGCAGCTCCAGGGACCAGGAGTTGCTCTGGGATCTGGGGGCAGTCAGCATGCTGCGCAACCTCATCCACTCCAAGCACAAGATGATAGCCATGGGCAGCGCCGCCGCACTCAGGAACCTGCTCTCCAACCGACCCTTCAAGTACAAAGACACTGCAGTCATCTCCCCGGGCTCCTGCGTGCCCTCCCTTTACATGAGGAAGCAGAAGGCGCTGGAGGCAGAACTTGATGCTAAACACCTCTCGGAGACCTTCGACACCCTGGACAAACCCAGCCCCAAACATCTGAGCCTCAACAAGCCTCTGCGACACATGGAGAGCCTTGCCAAAGACTATGCCTCAGACTCTGGTTGTTTTGATGACGATGAAGCTCCCAACGTGTCAAGCAGTCTAGACACCGGCAGCTTCTCCATGCTCTCCATGTTCCTCAGTAACTCCAATTTCCTCCAAAACCAAGCAGCAAAGAAAGAAAACGAAGCAGAACGGGAGGTGGACCTGCCGCACACCATTGTCAAGAGACAGGCGTCTCATGACCACGTTGTGTCTGCTGCAGCCGAAACACTCGCCAAGAAGATCACAAACACGGTGGCAAAGATTGACCGGCTGGTGGAGGACATCACCATGCACACGTCCTCGGAGGACAGCTTCAGCCTCAGCTCTGAGGACCCCTTTGCCGACTGGCCCTATGGGATGGACGAACTGAATGAGGCTCGGGCGAAATCCTGCTCCCCCTGCCATCTGTCAGACACCAGCAGCTCAGCCCACAGAGATCGCCTCAGCAGAGCCCATGCTCTCCTACGCCTTAAGGCTGCCCACACCAGCCTATCCACAGACAGCCTGAACAGTGGGAGCACTAGCGATGGTTACTGTGGGAGTAGAGACCAGATTGCCCCCTCAGCAAATACTGCAACCATGCAACACAAGAGACCTAATCAGCTGGATCTTAATGTTGTTCATCGCGAGTATGCTAATCATCAGCAATATGCTAACCGTCAGGAGTATGCTAATGCTGGGCCTACTGCCATGAGCAAACCCAACCTGCTAATTGTTCCTGAGAGAGATTCTATGGACAACAAAGAGCTAAAAGCTTGTGATGCTAGCAATGTAGAGCAGGAACCGGCAGCTCACACCCCAACAAGTGCGTCGACTAAAGTTTCCTCTGATGTCAGCATGGCCTCAATTAAGCTCTCCCCCTCCTATCAACATGTTCCTCTGATTCAGAGTGTGGCTAAATTTGGTGTAGCAAAGACGACTATCAATGTGCAGGCGGCCCAAGCCATGAGGAGGCAAGCCTGGGTTCCTACCGTGCTCACGGGGGGAAGTCTAACCAAGTTCTCTCCCATTGGTTCAGCCAGAAGCCCTAGTATCGGACCCATGGAGACGGTGCAGAAGTACTCAGTGGAGAACACGCCCATCTGCTTCTCCCGCTGTAGCTCTCTGTCCTCACTCTCCTCTGGGGAAGGGCCGCTGGACGGACAGAGTCAGAGTGACAATGAGCTGGAGAGTGACTCATCGCTGGAGATTATTGAGGTTGAAGAACAAGAAGTGGTGAAGAGAACCGCAGAAGACGAAACCTTGGAAGATCTTAGCGACAGCCAGCTGCTGGTGACTGACTCTAAAACATACCCCAGCAAGGATGAGCTAAAGACCGATCCCATTGAAATTCCCACCAAACAGGATAAGGCATATTCCCGCGGTGTGTCTCCAGCCTTACTGGAAGACAGATCTCCGTCCAGCTCCTCAGAGAACTACATCCACGAGACGCCTCTGGTCATGAGTCGCTGCAGCTCCCTCAGTTCTCTGGGGAGTTTCGACTCACCTTCCATCGCCAGCTCCATTCAGAGTGACCCATGCAGCGAAATGATCGATGGAACCATCAGCCCTAGTGATCTCCCTGACAGTCCAGGTCAAACCATGCCTCCAAGCCGAAGTAAGACCCCCTGCTGTGTGGAGCCAAACACTGCAGAAACACAGAGTGGTGGAGGGCAGTGGGAAAGCAGCCTGCGCAAGTTCTTGGAGATTGCTGACTTCAAAGAGAGGTTCAACCTTCCTCCTGACCTGGATACCATGATTTACTTCACTGTGGAGAAGCCCACTGAAAACTTCTCCTGTGCGTCGAGCCTGAGTGCATTGCCCCTTCATGAGCACTACATACAGAAGGACGTGGAGCTCAAACTCACTCCTCTGCTCCAGCAAAATGACAAGAACCCACCATTTGCCAATGATGACGACAACGCGGGGGATCATGGGGAAAGGTCTAGCGAGGCGACCTCAGACGATGACATAGAAATCCTGAAAGAATGCATCAACTCAGCAATGCCATCAAAGTTCAGGAAGGTCAGGCCATCACTGATGGCCAGCATCCCATCTCATCTTCTGAACTCTCAGAACAAGAAGCAGAAGCAGCTTCCAGTGTACATGATGCTTCCACACTCCAGTAGCCAGAGGCCCTCAGGAAGGAGGATCGTCATGACGCAGAAGGAAATTCAACTTGATGACTCATCATTCACAGATTCTGCAGAAGGTACTCCTGTCAACTTTTCAAGCACCACTTCTTTAAGTGATGAAACACTTCAGTACCCAGTGAAGGAGAAAGGAGCCAAGGACTGGAGGGCCAGAGATACCATGAACCAGGAAGTGGTAGACGATGAGGAAAAGAGGATTGACGACTTAAGAAAATTCTCTTACTTTCATAAGACCAATAGGGTAAATTCCCAACCTAACGTACAAGTCAACCAAATGAGCAGAACAACCAAACATGTCATCCCGACTCAGAAATTGCTGATGCAGAGTAAAGAAGTTACTGACAGAGTCACCAATCAGAGGAACCGTGACCAGTCACCCAATCAACAAGGGCAGCGTCAGGGGCAGGTCTTAGCACTTCCTGTTATACAAAACCCAGAGATGAACCAAACATCACGTCATCCATCCCATACTAAAGAAGACATCTATTGCTACAATGATCAAAAGGAACGAGAAGACAAGTTCACAAAACGACCAGGGAGAAGACAGACAAGGGAGGCGAGTAGAAATACTCTCTCCCGAAGCATGACCAACATCGGCAGAACAGAGCAACAGAGCGAGCCCAAAGGCTTTCAGAGGATCAAGCAGAACCTCATGAAGAGTGAGTCTCCATCCTGCTACTCTCTCAGTTCCTCTCTGAGTTCACTCAGTGATGCAGAGTTTGAAGAGCACCAATCTAAATCACAGCAGATATGGACAAAAACTAGACATAACAAAACTAACCTGACAGTACTATCAAGGCCTAAGAACTTCCACAGCCCATATGAAGTGCAAAGCTCACCCAGCTCAGTGAGCATGGACTCAGAAGATGATCTCTTGCAGAAATGCATCACATCTGCCATGCCGAAGCAGAGGAGGAAGATGGCTGCCAGGAAGAAGAAAGCAGAAAAGAATCAGAATCAAAAGAATAACACGCAGAAATTCAGCTGGAACATGGATCCGGATTTTGATAGTGATGACATGGCATCTGACAAAGACTCGGATCTCAACAGTGTTGAGTGGAGAGCGATACAAGAAGGAGCCAATTCTGTTGTCACAGGATTGATGGCATCAAAGTCACAAGAGCCTTCCTCTGAAGAAACAGAATCAGTCCTTTCCTTCATGTCTACATCAAGTTTTACACCCAAGGAAAAGAAGTTTGCGAAAGACAAAAAGCCAAATAAACCTCTGGACTTTGCTCAGCGTAAACCAGTTGCAAACCTTCCTGTGGTTTTCAGAGGAAGAACAGTGATTTACACACCTAAAAAAGAGACAACACTATCACAAAGGCCTCCTCCAAATAAAATGTCAACAAAGACAGATGCTCCAAAGAACCCAGAACTTGCCCAACACCGGTCAAAGAGCCTTCACCGACTTGGACGGCCCCAGGAGATGGAGTGGTCTCTTCCCAAGAGGAGTTCAACTCCTCCACCGAGAATTCCAAAAAGCTCTTCTTCTGGTTCCTCACAAAGCTCTACTCCATCCAAACACTCACAGAAAAAGATCACCTCTCCAATCCAAACAAGTAAATGTGTTCCTAAGAAGAGCTCCACACCATCAAGTAGCCCCCCTGCTACTAGTCCTCCCGAGAGAAAGGGGCGCTCTCCCGTCCTGAGTCCAGAACAAAAGTCCACAGTACATAAAACACAGAAGTCTCCGGTTCGAATCCCATTCATGCAGAGCTCAAGGCAACCTAGAGCCATATCCCCATTGGTAACCAACCAGCCCACCAACATGAGCAGACCAAACCTCCATGTGACGGGGAAACGAGGCCCCCCTGCCCATCGGCTGGACCTGGTCAGGGGGACCTCTGTCCACTCGAGTGGACATGAGACTGATCGCAACGGGTTCCTCAGACAACTCACGTTCATCAAGGAATCCAAAACAATGCTGAGACGGGAGAGCACCACACACTCCACTCCCCCACCACAAGGAGCCTCACGCAGAGGACGTCCAGCCGCAGCCGCCGTCTTCCTCTGCTCATCTCGTTGTCAGGAGCTGAAGGCAGCAGTGCAGGGTCCGAGGAGGATGCCGGGTAAAGTTCCGGCCCCCAGAACAGCCCAGCCGGAGCCCAGTCGTCTGAAGCAGAGCCCGGCTGCCACTCGAGCTGGCTCTGGGGAGCAGGATGCATCGTCCAGGTGTCAGCCCCGGAGGACGAGCTCAGAGAGCCCTTGCAGGGCGGTGCGGCGATCCGGGCCGGCCAGGGGGCCTGGTGCCAGGCCACAGCAGGAAAAGGACTCCTTCAAACGACACGCCTCATCTCCCAGTATCAACGTCTGGAGCCGTGTCACCAGCCGCTCCTCGGGCCGATCCTCCTCCTCAGACTCCAGTGGAAGAGCCAAGAGTGAAGACGAGAAGAGAGGACCCAGGTCTGGAGGCCGACTGAGTGACAGAGTCACCTGGAGGAGGATTAAGGATGAGGATGTGCCGCAGATCTTGAAAACCACTCTGCCAGCTACGGCGCTGCCCCTGGCACCTTCTCCTGAGGAGAAGCCCAAGACTGCAGCTATGCCAGGGAAACTGCCCACCATTATCCTCGCTTCACGAAAAACAAGTGATGCAATTGTCCAGACTGAAGACTTCTCAAGTAAGACCAACTCCAGCACCTCCCCCAAGGCTGATACGGATGCAATGGCCTCTGAGGATGCCTCCAGACTGTCCCTGCTGAGGAAGGTCAGCAATGGATCAGGAAGTGTCCTGCATGATGGGGACTCAGAGGGATCCCCAAGGAGCCACAGCTCCGTTTCCACAGGAACCACCGACAGCTTTGTGTCCGGAGGGGTGCACTTCCGCCAGGGTTCCCCCAGTAAGTCTGCCAGAGTCCCCCCGTTCAACTACACCCCCAGCCCCATGACCTGTGGGACACAGGACTCCCCCACACCAAGCAGCCAGAAGACAGGGGAGAAGAGGGAGGCGTAGATGGCGACTCCATCACTTTCCGGTCAGACCTGGTACGCAGCCTACATCCCTTCACTGCTCATTCACCGTTCTACCTGCTAGAGGACTACCAATGTAGCATTTAGGACTAACATCACTCAATCAATAGAGATGCATCTTTTTGTACTCATTTTTTACTTGTAAATAGACTTTTGCTTGATGAACATGTCACATGCACTTGAAAGTAAACTATCTGGACGTCATAACATAAACCAACTCAAAGACAAGCTTATGTAGAACAAAGATTATGCAAAACAAACATGATGGGATTGCAAACTGTGCAAGACACAATTTAATCATTTTACATCAAGTCCTGTTCATCGCACACCTCCTGTTGCAGTTAGCCACAACCGTTATCCATTCCTGCTGCAGAAAATAATCATTTGCTGATCCAGCTTGCTGCTGGGCTGGAGACCTTGATGTGAACCTTGACCTCTGCTGTAAATATACATGTCTAGAAAATCTTCCAGCGTCATGCTTGATCGTTGCCCCCCGTCCTCCTTAGAGCAACGCTCCAGGCAGTCCTCAGTCTGGACAAGGACTGGTCAGGATTGTAGACATTGTGAAGACCAACAGAAACCTGTCCAGCTGCTCCTCTACCGCTGAACACCCCCGTCCTCCTGGGCTGCGTTCTATTTAAGGAACTGATTTAGTGAACAATGACTGGGCAGAAATACAGTCGATGATAGTTCTTAAGTAATGTAATCGTTTATTTGTCTTGCTGTACGTAGTGATAGATCAAGAGGCACAAATACTCAGTCTCCTGTGTCATGGTAACATCTTTACTTCTTGTAAGCTGTGGACGTTATTTACTCTCCCTGACCCTGTCTCGTCAGCATCACTGGTTATGTAAGATGTTCCTGGTCTCTCTGCCCTGATGGTGGACTCTGGTACGGTAGGTATCCTGGGTGGGGATCATGTGTGATGACAGCTGGGAACGTCCCTCTATCTGGAGTTCAGCTCACAGCTGGACCACAGCCCGCCCACCAGATAGTACAGATAGGCAAGTAATGGTATATCCGACGACTAAAATACCACATAATATAACCTTTCAAGTACCATACCACACCGTACCATGATTCTGCTGTGTGGTATACCATACTACACCGTACCATTATAGTACCACATGGTACACACTACGCCATACCATTATTTCACATGGTACACAATACCAGTATACCAGGTGGCACTGTAGTATGACACTGTATAAGTATACCAGGTGGCACACTGTAGTTATACCGTACCAGTATGATACCAGGTGGCACACTATAGTTATGATACCGTACCAGTATACCAGGTGGCATGCTATGCTGTCAGTGGGGGAAACTATGGCCTGTGAGGTGAAATGTGAGAGATGAAGCTGGACATGGATCTGAGTCAGTGTTCAATAAAGTGATGTTTTAATAACTTTGCGTATGTCCTTTTCTACTTTGACCTGAATTAAAACAGAACCAAGATAATATCCTTCAGTACAAGTTTATTCATAGTAATGGAATTATAGAATGGGTGAATCTCAACTATAGTTTAGTTTCTTTGCCAGTCAAGTTCTTTACCATTGTGTTGGGAATCCAAGAGCTTGATAGAGCTGAACTTGCATGGAGAGGGGGGCCTGGGAGCAGGGTCTTGTCTTAACATCACTCATAAGGTCAAAGTTCACAAAGACAGAGACAGGAGAACTACAGTTCTGAATGCTTTCAGGGTCAAGGTTTAGTTCCAAAGTGACTCATAGAGCTCGACCTTTGACTTCTGTCACGGTCCGCTGTAGCTGCTCCCCGGCTGAATGCAACCCTTCCCTTTGGAGGCCTAGATGACCTCTGACCTCCTGCAGTCTCTGGTTGACATCCAGGTAGCGCCGACCCTGCCGGTACGTCGCCTCTGACCCCTGGGTACCTGGACAACAGGTTAAAATGGTGGTCAATGAGGACAGTTATAATGGTGGTCTATGGGTTATACTGAACAGGTATACTAGAACAGGTTCTCTGGGGTACTGACCTGGGTGAGGGGGTTGAAGGATGCTGAAGACAGGGTCCTGGTGATTGGCTGAGTCCATGTCCTCCAGGATCTGGTCCACAGAGAGGGTCTCGGGCCGGGCCGGGAGCAACGCACGCTTCTTGTTTTTGGAGCTCATCTGGATCCGACGATCTGAAGCCACATCACGCGGTTGTTAATCACATGTTATCACCAGCCCCTACCAGGACCCCGCACACGTCCCGGTTATCAATCACATGTTCTCACCAGCCCCTACCATGACCCCGCACACGTCCCGGTTATCAATCACATGTTCTCACCAGCCCCTACCAGGACCCCCGCACACGTCCCGGTTATCAATCACATGTTCTCACCAGCCCCTACCAGGACCCCCGCACACGTCCCGGTTATCAATCACATGTTCTCACCAGCCTTGCACTCGTCCTAGTTCTTCTCAT
>JAOQGG010072002.1:0-12313 GCA_027123015.1 Urophycis regia | reverse complement strand
TGTCAAAGGGAGATGGCATGTCAAAGTTGGGCATGCTCTGTGATAGGGATTCAATGACTAATGGTTTATTAATTGAATTGCAGCACATTGTCACACGAGCACTCAACTGTTAAATAATTCATATTTAAAGTTTTTTTTTTTTCATATTTCAACTTTTGAAAGGTAACCTTCACAGTGTTATTTTCTACCTTCCTGCCATTGGAGATG
This sequence comes from Urophycis regia, assembly GCA_027123015.1. Lineage (NCBI taxonomy): Eukaryota > Metazoa > Chordata > Actinopteri > Gadiformes > Phycidae > Urophycis > Urophycis regia. The sequence continues at coordinate 12,106 of JAOQGG010072002.1, read as the reverse complement.
AGCCAGTGGTAAGCTTACCCAGGGCAGCCTGTGTCAGACAGTGGCACACTGACCGCACCTTGTGTCATGGCCGTCTGACCCTAGGTGCTTGTTAACCCTTTAGCGTGCGCACGCGCGTCTCCAAATGCCAGATGGTGTGTCTGGAACCTAAAGTCCGACTTTTGTTGACATTGGTGCCGTGAGGAGTTTCTTCCGAAAATAGATTTGGTATTGCACTGGTGATGGGCGTCCTATATAGCATGCCATGAGTCATGGGAATATCAGGAATAATCAGACTCTCCTCGAGGGCTACACGTTGTCATTTTTGTTGTTGTTGTGTGTTTCATTTTTAGGCGTTTCAAAATATATTTTCCATAGGTGTACGCCTACTTGCATATTTATGTAGTAACAATTTCGAACATATCCGGAGCTTCAGATGAAGGATGACGATGAAGGAATGTGAATGAATATCCCCCCCTTTTTGAATGAAATTACTTGAGTAAATGCTTAATTTTGTTTGCACAAAGGATACTTTGTGATGAGGAATTGTTGCGAGGAAATGTGTTCATTAAATTTCCACGAAGCCACGAAGCCCAATTAAGTCGGCATGAGGAGGAGACCGCGTGACTGGTTTTACTTTGAAGCCCTCTCTCTCTCTCTCCGCACTGGGCTGTGGCACTGTGCGCGCAGAGTACTGAGCCATATGGATCCACTGTGCTTTTATAGGTATGCTATGTGTCATTATGAACACTGGGTGCAGATGCAGAGAAATAATTATGGATTTTGCTGGGCAATTATTCATCCAGTTCAGCCAATTAAGCTTTATGACTTTTCTCCTGGTGCTATTTTCGTTTTCTTTCATCTGATATTGTATATTAATTTAAAAAAAACAACAACACGGTTTTGTGTATTTTTGACGCGAGTTCTGAGCCTTCTGTGCCTTCATTGTTTATCTCAACTATGTAATGCTCGGTTGATTAGTGTAATGTTGAATGCAAATCATTCATATCAGTCGTAGGGTTTGGTGTGTTTGCGTTTGCATTTTTTGGACTCCATATCGTGGGCTCCAGAGCGTAAAAATTGCACGGGTAGTAGGAACTAGCTGGAAGTCGTTTTCGCGAGGCTGGCTACGGTTTCCGCGCGGTGGCTGTCGTCAGCGCGTCTCCGCCCATCTCTAATCACCGGCCTTTAGTGTCCACGCAGGCCTACCTTGATCCGACTGGCGCGCCGCGCGTGGCTGTCGACCACGTCTGAAATGGCGGAAAAAAAAATATACCCGAGGCTCGTCGGCCGTCAAGTCATGCATCACGATGACACAAATGATGTAATGACTTAATGGGCACCGTGGGCCGGTCCGCGACCAGCGGGGCCGACAAATGAAAGGGCAGGGCGCGGAGGAGCTCCTCCTGCCAGGGACCCTGCCAGCAGCCCCTCAGGGCCTCGACACACGCCATGGTTTTGAACCCCCCCCCCCCCACACCCCCCACATCGGGGGAAACGACCTTGGGAGAGACGTACAGTGTGTAACGCGGAGGCTGCGGCAGGAGAAAAGGCCCGTTTGGCGCTGCGCCCCCGAGGCTTTTTGACGCAAGACGACGGTAACTCGATCATAGTGGTTCAGAGGTTCATGGCGTGAGAGGGAGCGAGGCATTAGGGGATTGACGGTGTACCACGAAGCAGGTGAACGCTTCACAAAGAATCACGACGGACATCGCAGGGCTAGTAGTTACCAGATTAAGGTCTGTTTATCCAGCCTTGTGATTGCAGCTGATGTTAATGCTACTGTGCCTAAAGTACCATTTATGTGTCACTTAAGAGAAGATAATGCATAATACATTCATAATAATTCATCACACTCATAATTCATCATAATGCATAAACCTCATGAAGGCACAATGTTATATGGGCACCTCTGGTTGTGCCCACATTATATCCTGCATGCGTGCCAAACATTACTCACGTCATCAACCGCTTTGATTGTCACACGGACATTGTGTGTTCTCTTTGAATGCCATGGTAGCCACAATGCATGAGATCATCTCAAATTCAGCAGTACGTGGCCTACACAACAGATATTTCCTCAGCTGTGGTAAAAAAAAAAAAAAAAATACAGTGAAGCCATTTTGTCATTATCTGACAGGAAAGTAAGTGTTCCCTTTCTCCTTTTGAACAATGTGTTGTCAGTCGTGACATTTCTCATCTGCGAGGCACCAAAAAACACTGTGCTGGTTGATTTAGGTGAGGAGCGAACAAGGATCTCAATTAGGGCGTCTTACGTTTCCAACGCTCTGCTGCCATTATTGGCAGCCGTCCTTTGATGAACTTTGATCAGGTTTTACATATTGTTTTTGTCCTCTAACACGCACTGTTTACAAACTGTGTTCTTACTGAAATGAATCACTTGCATATTCAATGAAACTCTGCACCAACCACGTTCAACCACCAGCCCTACATGGAAATTCCTTCAGGTGTACATTTATCACACTCTCCACAAGGAAAACTAAGGGTGGTTCTGTTGTTCCTACTAATTAACACAAGCTGAACACCAAAGTAGACGCTCTTTGTGTGTGAAGGCCATCTTGGGATGCTCAAGATGAGTTTCATGATGTTGGCTGTTGTTCTTCAGAAAAAGTTGTGAAACACAATCAATTGATCCTTTAGTCTGCGGCCCCTAAAACTGAGCTTTTATTCTGAAGCCTTGCCTTCTCTGGTGCTGGAGCTCTGCATGAGAGCATATTCATTTAATAAGCTCTACTGATCAGGGTACGGCATATGGAATTAATGTACATTATTCATGACTGTGTTTTCCTTGGGGAAATGCATGGCTTGTTAGCAATATGTTGGTAAGGCAACTGAAACTCTCTTCTTCGTTAAACATGCAATAAGTTGTTTTACTAAGACCAAGTAATTGCCAAACCAATACTTTGAAGTACATTTTCTGATAAATAGGCGGAAATCATTTTCTTACATTCTTGCAATCTTGCAAGCAAGTTTTGACACTGGCGTTAAAGGAAACACAGTGTGGTTTTATATAAATAGGAGTAGGTGATTGGAAATGCCTATGTCATGAAGCCTTTTAAAAAGATGAGGAAGCAGTGACAAATGTTTCTTTGTGTTTTTTTAAGAGTCCTTTTATTTAGACCTGTAAAATATCAATGCTTGTTCGATGTTAGCAGGTCCTGTTTGCCGCTCGATGATTTAGCTTTTGTCTCACATAACTATTGTTGGGCTAGCCTTTGTCGTATTTGTGTAGTGTGTAGTTGTGACTATATAAATTATTGTTAATGCCAAATTTATATATCTCATGTGGCCGTTGTCAGAGTGGTGTTGTTTCAAATTTATTGAAATGAAGGTCCAAAAAAAAACTTTTTTTTGCTAAGCATTCTTGAAAACCCTGCCGATCTGAAACCAAAGGATACGTCATTCACTAAATGACGCACTACATTTTACAAAAAGAGGAAATCATTTTTCTGTATCCCTTAAATGTGGGGGTTTAAACCCACTTAGCAGTAGTGTAATTAAAATAAAACTGAAAGGTTTTTTTTTTTTTTTTTTTTTTTTTTTTTAAGATGTCAAGATTGCCAAGTGTTAACCACTTCCTATTTCAGAGCCTGGGTTTGTTCTGTTGGTATGCTCCAGGGCATTGCTTGTATGAGCCTGGGTTTGTTCTGTTTGGTATGCTCCAGGGCCTTGCTTGCATGAGACAAGTGTCCTCCCGGTGCTGTGTCCTCAATATGGCATCACAACACATGGTGTCACATGAGCTGTGTCTTCCTCTCTTGTTCCAGATTTAAATTTGATCTAATAATTGAGGGGAAATTGTTGAGATTATTATCCCCACATGAATACAAAATCCAAGTTTTTAAACAATGGAGAAAATAAATACAAGTAAATATAGTATTAATATTTATTATTGCTTTTGAAACTCTTCCCTGTATAGTAATGTAGATATTCTTGGGTATTGATATTGCATTTTGGGGGGAATCCTTCAAAACCATGCTGGGACTGGCTGTGTACTATATCTTCTCTGAGGCTTTTATTTGGTTTAAATGCTTCTTCCTGACCGTTTCTCACAACACTGATGTGAATTGGGCATAACGTGAAGGCCAAGAATGAGAAGCCGCAGGAATGAATCCTATAATTGGTTGTTGTAGTAGTAGCAAATAGGTAGTCAAAGATATTGGTTGGACTTGGAAAGCATAGGGCAAGGATGTCACTGGCTCCGATATGATGCGAAGGGAGGCTCCTGCTGAGCTCCATGTGGAGCCACTCTGCAAGACGTTCTTCATGGCTTGGACGTGGACTTACTGTCTGAGACATTTGCACCGTGAAACAATGCTTAAGAAATGGCAAGAAAATTAGAAATGTGTCTCTCTTGGAAAGGATATTCTTGTTTTTGTGCATCTATGTGGCGCCCCTGAAATATGAAGTGATTTTCTTTTAGTCAGTGACTTGGAATGCCCTCTGGAGCATTTCCATGACCTACAGAGCACTCAAGTACACACGCTATAGATTGCCTTTGATAAATATTGCACAGCGGTTTAGATTGTTTCCTAAACTCCTACACTAGATGCATTAATCTTTAACAAGCCAGTGTCTGCACTGTTGTTTTGCCCTACTTCATGCCTATAAGATCTGACAGGCCTATTGGTGCGAGCCCACATAAACGGCCTGCCTGGTAGAAGTTGTGATATAATGGCAATGTTGGAAACAACAACTTTTTGGAATGGGCTTTTGTTTCGGCTGGACCGGTCCTATAATAGGCTGGTGGTTTTCTTCCAAAGGAGGAATGCATGCTCTTTGATCTCTGGAGTTGATCATCAGTACAGTGTTGTTGACCCCACAGCCTGTCGTCTGTCCATTGATTTGGAGAAAGACCATGCCATGCTTGGTTTATTCAAAGCCCGAGCCCCCATGTCTGACTAACCAGCTCTGTTGCTCTGCCAGCAGCTGCTGTTCTTTGATGGCAGCTAATGAATTGCAGAGTTTGATTCCCTGATGGAGATGGCATTCAAAAAGTTTAGTCGTTGTGTCTGTGTCTAGTGCTGAAGTAGTTCTGGCACAGGATTAGTTATCGGCCACAGGATTAGTTATCCAAAGCGACTTACAAAGAGTAAATTTGTCATAAGAAAGTGAAACATTTCATTGCTGCTTATACAGTAAGAAAGTCACCAGAACAAGTTTCAAGCATTTCAATTGCTAGGTTAACCACTGCTAGTGTACAATGTAAATCAATTCACTAATTGAGACCGTAAACGGATGAAAAATGGCAGGGTTGGCCTCCGTCATGGATGCCAATATAATTCACAAATCGACAATGAAATTTGTTCAATGAAAATGAAGCAGCAGAAGCAGCAGGTTAAAGTCGACAAAAATGACAATCTTGCACAATTTCAGCCATCTTAATAATGGAAAGCTTAGATAAGAAATCCTCACTTGCTCCATAGATCAGTCAGTTTAGTCAAAAGGAGTCCAAATGAATTTGTTCCAGAAAACTGACATATGCATGTTTCCTTTGAAACACAATGATGCTGTTTCAACAAGTTGACTAAAATGTTGAAACAGGGGTGTAACTTGAAGTGCATTTTTTTGGACTTTTGCTCTCGTGGCCTTAAGTTGGATTTTCCAGTTGCCGCTGGCAAGATTGACTTAGGCCTCTACCCTTCAAAGAAACCGTCTGGGCTGGTCTTGACTACAGCAATACTTGTCATATAAAAGCAAATATTTCAATTCATAAGGAAAACAATACTTGACATTCGCCATGAGTTTGATAGCTATGTTTACAGTATTGCATTTTGTGTAAGCTCTCTCATGCTCTCACAACTCGTATCAGTTGAATAGTGCCTGTTTTTTGGCAAGTGGATGAAACAAAATCTATAAGGCCGGTCAAACTGCTTGGGTGTCATACCGGCGCATTCCATCACCCCTATCGCTCCTCACATCCCCAGTTTCTTTGTGAATGCTCGACACCCAACGGTGAGCCGGTACCCATCCAAGACCACAGACCATGCACTCGGGTTAGCGTCCTCACCCAGAGGAGGGAGAGGACAAGCTGGGGGGGGGAGACACCCACACAGCCGTCTGAGGCGCGGGGGGGGGGATGGCAGCAGCAGCAGCCCCAGCAGTCCCAGACGAAAGGTGGGGGTTGACGTGGCTCAGGGCTGCGCACACGTTGGAGGGGTAACAAGAGCCAGATGTGCGGGGTGGACTCTGTGTGTTTACGACGGCAGGCTGTTCTCTTGTGCGGCCCCCGAGCCGCAAGTGCATACGTACACAGAAAGCCACCCGACCTCAGGCCCGGGCTCAGGCCGGGTCACGGGTTAATTTGGAATTCCACCAAACTTAACACCGCCGAGAGTTACGTTCATGGGGTAAAGGTCCCCTCGAGTTAAGTTGCGTCATTATTGTGAGGAAAAACAATAACTTTTAAGAACAACCCCTCGTGAGAGTTGGAGGAGGGGGGGGGCGGGGGTTATTTTTGTAACTCTAAACCCCTGCGTAACGATATGGTAATTAGTGAATGGAGCACTTCCTGGAAAGTGGTCTGGGCTCGGCGGCGTACATTTTATCATCATACATTATATAGCCTCTATATTAATAGAGCAGCTGAGACGTAGCTGCTTCTAACAGGGCTTTCATTTCCTTTCATCTTGCTTGGTGACACCTGCAGACACTCCCATGCATGGTCCTTAGTGGTGCATTTCGAAAGCACCACGGCTCAGACCAGATAAGCCCCAAATACAAAGATGACAATGAGATGGCTCTTTTTAAGCAGAAGTAGCCAGCAAAATGGAGGCGACTGTGTGGTAGAGTCTGGGTGTGTCATATTGGCCTGTAAGTGGATCTATTGGCTGTAATGGGAGTCGTCACTTGTAACATATGCTCACTGACTATCTGTCTCTGCTAAAGGGGAGTACAAATTAATGAGGAAACCGAGTTAACATTTATTTGCAGAATTAGCGCCACCATAAATAGGGGCTGCAGAGGTTATTGGCACCTTATTTCAAGTGCACACCTAACATGGGCTAAACAAACCTGCAGTATGTTGATATGAAACCCTACAGTCATTGCCATTACCGTGCACTTATGTGATGAGTTATTGTTTAAAAAAATGATAATGACAAAATGGTTAAAAATAAACTGTTGGGAGGCAGAATCAAGCCTCCATTGACCCTTCTGCAAGTACTGTTTGAACAGTGTGAGTGTGCAACAATTCGTCCATATTAATTTATACTGTCATCATAAACCAGTGCACCAGACACTCCCTTAAAACCCTAAATACCTAGTGTTCTCAACCTGTTTTACTCCCACCATATAATGGCGTGTCAACGCCTCTTCCTGCTGTCGTATCACATTGCCTCTGCAGTGTGTTCTTTAACAATCACAATTCATCCTTCCCTGGTGCAGTGTAATATTCCTCTCCCTTGTTTTCCTGACACATTTGCACTCTCCACCACGTCCGTCAGTCAGTCCAGCGCAGTCCAGCAAGCTCAGCAGGTGCTGAGCTTTTGTTGTTGAAGGTTTCCAGTAATGTCTTGGTACACCGCCATTTCAACAAAACGGGTTCCTCCAGAGAGCCTAGTTCATCAAGTGCCCAAAGAATATCAGGTTTTGATTCCCACCTGTGAAAGTATCTGTTTGCGGTTTCTCTCGGAACGTGTCTTCCAGTTTCTATTGCCCGCTAACAAAGGACTTTTCTAACCAGGTTTATCCCTCTGTGTGGTGGAAGTGTCAGAGTACATTGTGTCTGTGCTCAGGCTATCACTTATTGAGATAGGCTTCGCTGCTCATGAATGTTTTATATTGCCGAACCCAAGCTCTGCATCAGTGGGCCGCAGTTTAACCCCATTGCCCCCGGCCTGGCGTTGGGCGCCTGGGGACAGGGAGCCCCTGAATCCCTGCTGTGGTGGAAGCACCACCACCACCACCACCACCACCGCCGCTGCCGTCTTGCCTTTTGTGAGCCGATTTTGCTGACTTGGCCCGAGTCCACTGACATGCTTGATGGATGCCTTGGGATTTTATCCGGGGCCTCTGGTTGCCCGAATGGGAAATTATGTTGAAACGTCGGTACGCTGTGTTGTGGTATGTCTTATCGGGGAGGGAAGGTATTTGACCTGTTTTTGTGTTTTGCATGATATGAGAAGAACGAGAAAATAAAATGCTTATTTGCCTGCTTTGCCAAAATGTTGCTTGTTGTCTTCACTCGCAACCGAATATACTCCTGCTGCTCGTAATTCAGAATTAAAAGAAAAAAAAAGGAAAATAATTTAAAAAAAACAAGACGTACACTTTAAAAATAGTGGGCAGTCCTCTGGTCATGGCTCAGACCGCTCAGCTGTGTTTTTCACTGTGGCGCAGAAGATACTCAGCTTCTCAGGTTTCGGAGTCCAGCTCTACCATTCCTTTACTTGCCAATACAAGAAGTTAACCACAAGGCCTACAATTATGGCGCATGTGAAATAGCTGAGCCCTGTGCTGTGTTTAGCTCTGGGGGTAACTCTCCCCAACAAGTGGGTTTCGTGTTTAGTCCACAGAAAACAGAATTTCCACTGCTCGCCAAACCTATAATACTAGCTGTCTGTGAAAAACGCTGGCTATATTTTTTTTTCTCTCACTCTCTCTTCTGCGTGCTTGTCTCTCCCCTCCCTGACTGCCCTAGCCACATACGTGGACGGCCTGAAACCTTTTATTATCCTCATTCCTTAAGGCAGATTGGTCCAGTTCATCTATTTTTGGCCACTTTGCCATGGTTATTGTTGTGTTCTAATCTAATGCAGAGGCTGCTGCACTTCGTGTTTCTTCAGGGAAGCGCTACACGATTTTTTCATCCTTGGTCATGGTTGTGATGGGATTCGGTGAGTGCGATGAGCAAATCTCACATTTGTTAGTCAAGGTGGCAGTGGCTATTTACATTGCTATGCAGGGCATGCAAACACAATCCCCACACGAGCTCACTCCTTGGTACATAAAAAAAGATGGCGCTCTCTGCCATAGGACACAGGGCTAACAGTCCGATGTTTAAGCATGGCAGGCCAACAGTGCAGTGTTAACCTTGGCTTCTTTGTACATTGTAATGGTTTAGTCCATGCTATTCTTGTTTCCAGCACTGCTGCCGTATTAAAAAAAACATTCCTAGGTTCAATAGTCCTCACCATTGTCAAGGCCTTAATCATACAAGTATTGATTTTAAAGAGGTAGGATTCCAAGGATGCAATTCAGATTTTCTTCCCTTCTTCAAGGGAGGCATTCACATGTGTGAATGAGTCCTGGCTGTGGCCGTGTGGTTTGACGCCTCACAAGACTTTGTGTCAAACGGTGGTAATCACAGTCCCCAGGCACCTGAAGACGCACTACGTCTTGTGCACTGAATACTGTCTTCTCTGGGCTTTAGGGTGAACCTAAGCCGGGCGAATGCACAGTGACCCAAAGGTACCTACAGACAAACCAACCAAAGGGGACAGAGAAGCACAGAGAGAGAGCGGGAGAGAGCGGGAGAGAGAGGGAGAGAGAGATGGGTTAACCATTCTGTCCACACCATGAGGCCAGATACTTGTTCCCCTGCAGGACTGTGTTGACTGCTGGTCGGGACCAAAGTTGGATCAATACTTTGGCTCTTAGGGGGAAGTGGAAAGTATTATCATTATTGCCATTATCATTTTTATTTATCTTTTGGTTCAGAGAGTCATAACTACGATGTCAGTTTGCAGTAGAACCAACAAATAGTTGATAATGGTATGGACACATGTGTGCAACCGACGCAACCGTTCTACTGCTGATGCTAATGTAGCTAATGAAGCTAACACCAAGGCAGGTCCACAGTCTTCCCTTCCATTTGAAATGCATGGAAATCCTCTCCGCAATATGTTATTAAAATTAATCCCCATCTTTTTGAGATCAATCAATCATTTAAACTATGGTGTTTGTGACTCGTTCTATAGAAATACTTAATTTAATATGTTTGATGAGAAACGTCATGCATCATTTATGATTGATGACATTATTATTTATTTATTTCTAATCATTTAATGGACTGCCTCCACCCAGTCTGGTGAGCCTTGTTTGGTGCACAATGCCACTCTTTGAGTCGGTAATGGAAGCAAATATTGGTTGTTTGATGATGCCCGCCTTGAGCATTGGTACGACGCAAGCGGAAAAAAAATGTGTCTGTTTAATTAAACCATGTGTCACGACATGATGAAAAACCATCATGCATGCAAAGATGAACCTCGCGTTCGTTGCATCACCCTCTGATGCACACACAGCCACTTGGCGGGCGTAGATTGCCTTACAGTGTGTCACCACTTATTGATATTTCTGCTACCGGCTGCGGAAACGATCAGCGTTTGGCACATTTATTGTTGGTCATGAATGGCCACCTCGCACTAGTATACGGCCACAACAAATTTTGTATGAAATCCTCGGGTTTCATTTCATGAGAAAGTAGCTATCAACCCGGACCCTGCACCACACCCGACACGAAGATGAACTCGCCTCTGAGATCCCAACCGCGCTTCGTCTTTACAGGAATTAAAATCATACTTCTTCCCGTTGACTCCACCCACCAAACCAAGCCACCCTAAAGGCCATTAGAGGTGGTGCCATTCTCTCTCCGGCGCGAGTCCCACAAACGGACACGTGCGTCACGGCCGCTGCCTTCACGACGGACGCGTTCTATAAATCCACATCCTGATGGCCGTCGTGTCTACGGCTCTGGGAGTTTGCCCAGCTGTTGCGTGGGCCTGCAGGGGGCCCCGTCGTTGGGTCCGCTGGGCTGTGGGAGGAGTGTGACCGCCTCTCTTTGTATTCGCGGCAGTGTGTCGTGTTAGCAGTGCAGGCCGTCACCGCGGGGGGCCCTCCACAATCAGCCTGCTCGCCCAGTGTTGTGAGCACACCCACTGGATGAGAGCCAGTTGTTGTCTACAGGCACACATGTTCCTGTAAGACGGCATGTAGCCCGGGGTAAACAATGATTAAGGTAATCGGCTGCGGCTGGATAAGTTGTCGGCGCATGGTATTTTTTTGGCCGTGACGGCCCCCTTGCGCTGCTTCAGCCGTGCGCGCTAAACGTGTCTGATACCCGGCGATGGCTCCTGAGACGCGCTGTTCATTTTGTTGAACTCCGGCTCTCTGATCATCTTTGTTGTTGTGTAAGGTTGGCGTTCACACGTTGTCACAAGAGAAGCTGGAGAAAGGCTAACTTCCCCCCCCTTCCTGGCTCAGGGTTCCTTGACAGTGCAGTGATGACTCCTAATGTAGCCATGGCGATGCTCCCTTGCTGTTTTTTTGGGTGCTACCCCACCATCAGCATCATTGTTGTCCCCATCCCGAGCAGATCCATCATGGTGATTACACACAATTGCTTCGTTTGAAGAACTAATGAACTCAATTCGTCTCGGAAAATGACAACGACAAATTGTTCTGATTGTCATTTATTCATATAAATGAGGATATTATCAGTTTCAAACGAGGAGGCTGGGAGAGCAGCACGACAGCCATATTCAGGGCCCAGATCATTTGGAAACCACCTCCATGTATTCGGATAACACTCACATTGAGTCACATTGAGTTTCTTAACCTCCGCCATGAAGCGGACCCGCCTTCAGCAATTGTCATGGTATGCAGCTGAAGGCATTACAGTAACATCGGACATTCCCCACATTACTCTTATCAGATTCTGACCGCAATTTTCCACTCCGTGACAACTGGGGTCAACGCATTTGTTCCCCGAATAGCGTGATTGCCAGTATTCAAGAAAACCCGAGTTGCAGGATGTCCCCATGGTACACTCCTACAGATAAATAGACAGATTTTTAATTGAGCCCAGCAGTGATCTTCCGATTTGTTCCCAAACATTATGCATTTCAGTGATTTGGTGAAATGATTTGTAATAGAATTATACATTTATGAATTATATACTTTGCAAGACTATAAGACATTTACATGCAAAAATGATGGACTCCTTCCATGAGAGGGCTTTATTTTTGGCCAGGATGTCAAGTGATGAGTCTCACGACAGCTTGATCTCCATGGGAGCGACGACAACAACAACGTCTCCATTCTGTCTCTTACCCAGTGGCTTATAGTGGTTTCTTTTGTCAGGGCGTTCTCCCTGCCTAGTCCCCCC
>JAOQGG010053178.1:0-12628 GCA_027123015.1 Urophycis regia | reverse complement strand
GTACATTTATGTATATTTTTTATATATTTTTTGGATATTGTTACATAGGTTTATATTATATATTTATATATTCTAACACTACTGTACGTAGAATGTCTGTCTCTTCTTTTTTTCCCTGGAGTATTGTAACGAATGCAATTTCCCTCAGGAATCATTAAAGTATTTTTGTCTGTCTGTCTGTATTGGTTCATGCTTCCTCCTCTGACTCCAGGAGGCTCCTCCTCTCACTGGAGGCTGACTGCTGATAGGCTGGGATCTTCCTGTAAATACTCCTCGTCTGCGTGGACCAGCACCACGCTGTGTGTAAAGCCTGTGTGTGCGTTCACACTTCAATTTGCTCTTCAGTTGAGGGTAAAGCCTCCTCTCACATCCTGATTGACCCAGTTGGTGTCACCTTTGGGGTGGCAGTAGCTCAGTGGGTAGAGCAAGTGGACAGAGCAGGTCGTCCACTAACCGTAGGGTTGGTGGTTCGATCCCTTTGATCACCCTCCTCCAACTGTCAACATGTCGAACTCCACTAATGTACTGATTGTAAGCCGCTTTAGACAAAAGCGTCTGCTAAATCCCCCCTTTAATGCTACATGAATAAAGGTTGCCCCACCTCACCCCAGTCTTTATTTAGAAACTCCCTCCCGTGGGAGACTAACCATCCCTGCATGCAGAACTCCTGCAGGGTGTTCCTACTGCAGATGCCTCCTGGACACTGAGCCTCTGGAGGAGAACATGGTCACACAGTGACCAAACTTCTCTCCTGCTCCACTTCCTCCTCCTTCACCGTTTATCTCCCTGCGGTGGTCAATCCCCACCTGCTAGCCCCCGGGGTCTAAATGTAAGTGGGCTGATGGATTGGGGAGAAGCAGGCTGACCCACAGGTAGAACCAGGCTGACCATCAGGTAGAACCAAGCTGACCCACAGGGAGAACCAGGCTGACCGTCAGGTAGAACCAGGCTGATAATCAGGGCCCAACAAGGTTATCCGTTGGCTCACATTGAACAACACAGCAACTATCAAACTATCTAACCTGAACTTACTAACCCACCCTAACATTGTGACCGGAGGACCACTCCACCCGCTGGAATAGATAACTGCACACTTCTGTTTAATGTAGAGATGCTGTCCCTTGGAAAGGTGGGAGACAAGAGGCCCAGGGAGCATGTCCACATCCAATATTAGATAGAGCCATATGTACAGGCATATATACAGACATACTGTGTATAACCCCTATGTAGGAGAGGACAGTTGGAAGTACAGTAAACCCCAACTGACCCGGGTCTCCGGTACACTTTGTGATTGATCCTGTGCCATATAGCTGCTGGTGTTATGTAGACATACTGTGGACTAAACAGTCCATTTAGTGAATATTTAGTGGTAATACGATACCCAGAAAAGGATTCTGGGTACTGAGATATAGATGGTGTTTTTTTCTTTTCTTTTAATCTTTTGTTTTTTTATTTTTTTTGAAAATATTTGGTAGTTTGCATATTTAGGTATGGTTATCTAATTTTTTTTATATACTGTAGATATTCAAAGTCTCTGGAGGGCAATGTCCTCATGATTCTGTAGTGATGTTGATGTAAATATATTGTTCTAGTGACATAAACATATTGTTATGTTGATAGAAAGGTATCAGTATTTCCATATATCTGTTCACCAACATATGCAGCATAACTTCAAACTTTTTTTTCTATGGGCTAAAATTGGGCTCCATAATGTTGGAATAATTCCCCCTCAATGAGACCCTTAAAATGTTTGTATTTGAGGGCTTTCTCTCAACTTCGTTCTGCCTCTAAATTGTATGTTGATATGTATGTATATGTTTGTGTGAGTATATTTACAGTTGCAAAAGTTGTAATGAGGGACCCCCTCCCCTCTATGACACAGAGACCTCCAAGTTCATGTGAGCGATTGATTGAACCTTTAAGAAGCACCAAGCATGAAAGGGTCATTCCATGTGAAAACAGCCAATATCAGGGTACCTCGTACATGGCACCCCTCAGATTTTGCAAAAAGCTGTCAAAATATGCCTTATGTTACCAAACAAAGGAATGCCAAGTTTCAGGTCTCAGTTTGCCCGTGGTGGCCATTTGAATGTCGGGTGCCATGCCCCTTTTTGACATATTGGAATTGCGCATTACAATTTATGTGATTTTTGGAGGTCCATAACTTCTGTTCTAACAGTGATAAAAGGCTGAAAATTGGTGTGCTAGTTCATTCTAACCTGTGCAATTCTGCAGTCAGAATCAACATTCCTTACTGTATGGGTGAGAGGTGGGTCACCAAGATCCTAATGTTTCTTGACGGTCCAAATGATTTTTCACTTTTTGGATGCCTCTAGCACCACAATTAATGATAGTTTTTATTCTAAACAAGATTATTTGTTATATTTGGGAACTTTGCTCTTGTCAAAATGAATTTGAAGGGTATGGTACCACTGGTGGGGATTTTATGGAGGTCCAAAAACCCTTTTGGGCAGAGGTGACCCTTTCAGACCCCCATATTTGGACCCCCAAATGACAAATGATGTGGGCACTTGATGATCCTAATGGGATTCATACCAGATAAACATACACATTTATTCTTTCTTTTAATGAAATAAAACCTTTGACTATGAAGCTCCTTCGATATGAATTTTATTCTTCATAATGCACCATCTTGGACATTTTGTTGCAAAAATGTCCGGAAGAAAGTCCGGAATGTAGGTCAGGGAGAATTTACTGATGATAAAGCAGGAAAATAGTGGAAATAAGTTAGTATTATGCTCATTGATGGCAAACAATTAAATACTTACACTGCTGGCCAATAATTTGCTGAAAATGGGGCTTTAACCCCTTATCCCCCATGAAAGAGACCCGCCTGTGACCATCAAGCTTTTAAAGAAACTTACTTACGTCATGGGGATAAGACTGCAAGAATATCATCAACAAAGCTATGTTAAAAACTTCTATCACAACACACTGTAATTCTAAATAAGTAATTATCATCCATATGTTGGATTTCACTATGGACTTTAATCTTTTTTCACCAAAACCAGCTCGGCCGGTACACAAATATACCCGTACAGGTACTTTGAAAGTGAGCTAAATGGCAAGAATGTGCCATAGTGTCTTGATAATAAAAATAACATGAAATCGGAGCAACACAGATGTAACCGTAACTTGAATTTTAATTAAGGTGCACAACAAAAAAGGACCGTATCACCATAGTGTCTTTTGGTATTAATTACTATCCAAGAAACTGTGGAAGCAGTGACATAACATTGTCATGGTCCTTTTGGTCAAGTTTGTATTGGCGAGCACTGCGTCCATAGATGACTGGCACACTGACACAACAAATGATATGTTGGAATGGCACCCAACAGGGGATCTGTCTTTGGTCCGATGGCCATGTGAGGATGTTGTTGACACACTTCATGAATTTCACAAAAACGTCAACATGTTCATCTGAACGTTCAACAATGTTTCCAATGAACCAGTCATCATCATAGATACAGGCAATGTATTTTCCTGGCTGGAAAAAAGTTGAGTCTTGTGGCTGATCTGACTGCGAGTGTTCTGCCGCCGAGTGTTCTGTATCCAAGTGTTCTGAATCGGATTGTTGTCCTGTGCCGACATCAGTGAATATTGTATCCTGCGATATTCTTTTAATCCGTATCTTATTTTTGGAAATTGGAATGAAGCAATGGTGTGATCGTGTTCCACTGATGGTTTTGGCCGAGGCGCACCGGCTCTCCAATTCGTATGTTTCCTCATTATTTTTAATATCTTCTGCACTAACAAAGAAGAACGTAATGTTCTTAATGTTTTCTGTTGCCCATTGAAACATCTGCATTGGTGTCAGAATATGGTTTGCATCAGTGGCCTGCAGACTTGCTCGTGCTGCAAGTCGCTTGACCGTTCCGCCGATTCCATCACATGGGCTTTTCCCATGCGAAGTTGCAAAAAAATGCCATTCGGCAGGGATGTCAAAATCGTGCTTGTGATGGCAAATGTTGGAGAAGTTCTTATAATTTGTAATATGCGATGCTGCACCATCACTAAAATAAATCACTTTCTGCAAATTCGGGATGACATGTCTGAGATGAGGCAGCAAACGTGAAAGAAAACAATGAACGGCAGTTGTGTCATGCTTGAGGCAGTCCGAAATTACAGACAGGCTGAGACACTGCAGTCCCTGTGCATCTTTGTAGTAGACAGCGAACGGATGAAGGGTTGCCTGGCTGTTATCCCAATGATGAAATTGCACAGCATCTTGGATTATAAAACTGTAATTCTCTGCAAAATCCAAGAGACTAATTGTTGTATCTGGTGCAAGGTAATCCTTCAGCGATCTCAGAAAAGAAGCTTGTGCTTTTATAATGAAATGATGGTGTTACAAATGATCAAATGCTAAACATACTACTTCTATAAATTCCTGGAGTGAATTTTGTAAACACACTAAAGTCGTCCTATCAGTGTGCACCCACTGTTTGTATGAGACAACATCGTCAACATCGAAGTCATTTTGCTCGAATACTTCATTCAAGTAAGCTTGTAACCCTTCCTTTCCTGGACATGAATCACAAAGATGGATCATGCAGTCCCTGTCATCTGTAATGCAGACCAATTGTTGTAATAAATCCGTATAATCACCTTGAATTGGAATTGAATTGATGAGTAATTTAACGTTTTGATGCGACTCGCATACACAAACAGAATGCATCCCTGAACTGCTCACTGGCATACACCACTTTGGCCGAAGTTCACAGAATTTAGAGAAACTAATTTTTTCATTTGTATGTTCCTTAAAAGCTAAATAGAGTTCTCTAAGGTTGACGAGGAGAAGCCTCTTTTGCATTTGAACTTTTTCTCCATTCAACTTTATGGATACAAAATCCTTTTTCCCAGGGCACATCCTTGAATATTCATCGGATTGATAAAAGTGAATGACACGGTTAACCAGTTCTTTCGAAAGCCCATGGCCCTTTCTCACTTGGGCTTCCGAAAGAAGTCATTTCTCCTCCCTCATTTTCTTAGCTTGTGCAGCCACCCACCTGGTGACACCAAATTCCTCTGCAGCCTGGCGCACACTATAACTTTCAGGAGCTAATGTAACATGTGTCATCTTTTCTCGTCGGGTAGCAGTCACACATTTCTCTTTAATCAGCAATTTCATTTAATCCCATTCTCTACATCTATCACACTCCTCAGTTTCTGATTCAGATAAATTTGAGATGGGTATATCCAACACTTAGCAACACAACACAAAGTTGCAGCAACACTGCAACTTTAGCTTTTGCAGCTGAGTGAATGTCTTTAATTTTACGTTATCCGTATCCAGTTCGCCTCTCTACAGCTACAAGTTTTACAGGAGAACCTCCTAGAGCCCCAAAACTTGAATCCAAGGACTGGTGGTTCATGACATTGGGTTCAAATTCTTCACCACTTGTGACTGACGTTGGTTCATTACTCTCCATCTTCTGCAACATGTTATTGCAGTTGTTGCAAATCTTCTGTCCAGGCTTTGCTTTTAAGCTTGTGGCCTTGGCTTCATTTACCACCCTCAGGTTATCTGAAAGAAGAGTATTGATACGTCTTTGGAAATACAATGAATCAAATAACACCAAGAGGGCCTGAAAAAAAACCTGCAGAAGAAAAAACATACCATTGTTCAACATGACCAAACTTCAAAAAGCAGGCAAATGATTTTTAAAGGAAATCGGCGTATTTTAAAAAGTAAGTACTTACTTTTGCATGATATTTTGTGCCAGTGATATGGGTCACAGCAAGCTTTCTGCAAACTTACATATCTTGTCAGGAAAGCCTTTTCATGGTGAAAACATATGAACACATTTTTCAACGAAACACCACTTTGCCACTCCAGGAGTCTCTTTTCATCAGGAGACAAACTTTCTACAAGCAGAGATCCTTTTTTTCTGCAATATCTGTTCTTATGACAAACTTCATTCAGAAAAATACCAACAGTACATTGATAATCAGATTCTGCCATCTTTATACACAACTATTCATCTGCACATACAGCCTTGGACTGACTTCACTTCTTTCAGTCAAGAAGATTGACTAAAAGCCTAAATTCCAGGAGCATGAATCAGTGCCTACGTTAAAACAAAGAGATACAGGTGTGATGTACTTGAGACAATGACCCAATAATCAAAGACAAGTTGTTAATCATGTTGGTTGATAAGGATGCTGGGATAAGAGTTAGAAGATTAAGTTCTTGTGAAAACAGTTTACCTCTACCCATCTAGTATTGTGATTAAAAGAGATGTTGTAATCCAAAGTATGGGTGATAATCCCAGGTTTTTAGTTTTAGAAATACAGTGTGTTGTGATAGCAATCTTTTTAAAACAGCTTTGTTGATAATTGTGTTGCAGTCTTATCCCCGTGACCTTAAGTTTAAAAGCTTGGTGGTCACAGGCGGGTCTCTTTCATGGGGGATAAGGGGTTTAATCCCTAATTTTCAGCTAATTATTGTCCACCAGTCTAAGTATTTAATTGTTTGCCATCACTGAGCAAAATACTAACTTATTTCCACTATTTTCCTGCTTTATCATCACTAAATTCTCCCTGACCTACATTCCGGACAGACATTTTTGCAAAAAAATGTCCAAAATGGTGCATTTTGAAGAATAAAATTCATATTGAAGGAGCCAAAGGTTTTATTTAATTAAAAGAAAGAATGAATGTGTATGTTTATCTGGTATGAATCCCATTAGGATCATCAAGTGCCCACATGGTCATTTGGGGGTCCAAATATTGGGGTCCGAAAGGGTCACCTCTGCCCGAAAGGGTTTTTGCACCCCCCTAATACCCCCACCAGTGGTACCATACCCTTCAAATTAATTTTGACAAGAGCAAAGTTCCAAAATATAACAAATCATCCTGTTTGGAATAAAAATTATCATTAATTGTGGTGCTAGGGGTACCCAAAAAATGAAATTATAATAATAGTGAAAATAATTTGGGCCGTCAAAAACAATTAGGATTTTGGTGACCCACCTCTCACCCATACAGTAAGAAATGTTGATTCTGACTACAGAATTGTGTAGTACAGGTTAGAATGAACTACCAGACCAATTTCCAGCCTTTTATCACTGTTAAAACAGAAGTTATGGACGTCCACAAATGGCATAAATTGAAATGCGCAATTCCAATGTGTCAAAAAGGGGCATGGCACCCGACATTCAAATGGCCGCCACGGGCAAACCATTTGAGATATTGACCTGAAACTTGGGATTCCTTCGTTTGGTAACATAAGACATATTTTGATAGCTTTTCAGCAAAAGCTGAGAGGTGCCATGTATATGGGTGGCTGAGTTGGCCTGGAATGACCCAAAAAGGAAATTTCTTTGAACACCTAAAATCTCCTAATTCTCTGTTTCGATAGAATAATGTTCAAAATAAAACCAACCTTGCTTGGCATTGCATTCTGAGGGACTGTCTCAGCAGCAGCGTTATACTTACTGGTAGTAGGCTATGGCAGCAGCGGACTGATATTACCTAGGTTCCTGGCAGAAACTAGTCCATTATTATTCAGACAGACAGAAGTACTTTAATGATCCCTGAGGGAAATTGCATAATTTAATATTCAACATTCAATTAATTCCATCCATTCCTGTCCAAAATTATTCTATCAATGCAGACATTTACATTGATAATCTGGCGTTATAATGTATTTGCCTCGGGTGTACTGTGGAGTGGGTAAGACTGTTTTTAATTGCAGGCTAGCTGAAGTCGCTGACTTGTGCTAGCCTAGCACCAGCAAACTCTAACTTGGAAATTAGGTCTTAAATCAAAAATTAATGTTCTGAAGGCCCTTTTTTGTCCTTTCATTTTTCCTGTAGGACAAGAACGAAATATTGGTTTGATATTTGTTCTGCTCAATGATCAAAGCGTATTGCATATTTGCTTGGATGTATTGTTTGAACATAATTCTGTATTTAGATGTAAACAGAAAAAAAAGATTGTGACAAAGAAATCACTTAACACAAATCAGCAGAAGGGTTTGCTACACGTGGTTGATGTGGAGATGATGAAATGGAGGTCCACACCATGCACACCATCCTCCGACATCCTCCTCACACCTGCTGCTGTCCTGCTGGACTCTGAGTGCCAGCCTGGCCACGGGGGCATGCTGAGTCCCCTTTGATTCCGTGTGAGGGTGTTCTATGTTCTAGGGGCAGCATGTGCTCCCGCCGGGGCGGGAGTGTGTTCAAATCACCCAGAGGGACTGCAGCAGGTGCGGCCCTATATCAGCAGTCGCTCGTTGATTGGAAGCGCTGAGTTTGTCTCCCATCCAGACGGGTCAGAGAACCTGTTGGACTAATGCAGATATTCATTCTATCTGTTATGGTGGATCAGCTTGGGGCTCGCGATTAAAGCAATGTGGCGGCCGTCAAACCTGAACGTTGGAGCCTATGTTGAGATTCCCTTCGGAATATGTTGTCTTTCTTCCAATGGCTAGGAAGCGTCAATGAGGACTACTTCAATGGAAAGGGGACCTTCGTCCTGTTTCACAGGCTCGGTCCCTAATTACTCATTTGATCCCGTGAGGAAAATTTGGTCTTCTGCATTTAACCCAATCATGAATTAGTGACACACTCAGAACGCAATGATGGTGAAGCACACAGTGAGGTGAAGCACACACTTAAACCCGATGCAGTGAGCTGCCTGCAACAGCGGCGCTCGGGGAGCAGTTAGGTGCCTTGCTCAAGGGCACTTCAGCCGTTCGCACTGGTCGGGGTTTGAACCGGCCACCCTCCGGTTACAAATCCGAAGCCTTAACTTATTACTCCCCCGAGCCACCCTCCCTCTTCCTCCCACATTACAATTGCTCGCGAATGGAGGGTAATTACATCAGAAATCGATGGACACGTGTGTCAGATGTGTTCTCTCTGTATGACAAGGGATGAGAGCAAGGGCTCTTAATCTCGTTCCGATGATGGGAGTCCTCGCTGACCTTCTGTCCACTTTTATTATTCCCCATCACATTCATATGGGACACCCAAATGCCATATTAGCATGCCTACCTTTCCCAGTATGGCGGTACCCCTCCCCACACTGTACAGTACTCTGTACCTCTTCGGATGGAGGCTTCATGATTTATGATGGCCTCCCTTCCTTGCAAGGCTGGGCGTATTGTACAGAAAAGAAAAAGTGCTTGCGTGATTTGAAAAATGACACAGACTTGTTTTGAATTAGTGACAGCGGCAGCAAAGCAACCCAATCAGTCTAACTCTTTAACTTTGACTTGGAGATGCTGGTCACTCCGGCACCAGAGTACATCAAGCAACTCAAACCTAACCCAAAGAACCCTAACTCAAATATCCATAACCCAAGTCAACCCTAACCCAAAGAACCCTAACCCTAGCCTCCAGATGGAATAATAGTAGAGATCCATCAGAACTGGTACTGGTAAGGGATACCATTCTGACGTCCGGCTAAACTAGGTCAAACTGAATCCTCTTTTTTTCACCTTTTTCTCATGGTCTTTATCGTAGTAAATATGTTATGTATAACATATTATTGTAATATATAAGTCAACACTTTATTCTATTATATCCACCCTTTGTAGTGGACCACATTTATCAATAACAGATCAGATCCCTAAAACAACGCACAGTCCCAAGGCAAAGAACAGTGATGAACGAGCCCTACTCCGAGGGCAACCTGTTGAGGAAATATCTGTGACGCTCTGAGGGAAAGTTGAAAATGTGGCGCTGTAATCCTGCTTGGTTTGATAAAGCTATAGGGGACCAGTTTCCGATCAGGTTTCGACAGAATTCTGTTGGCCTCGGGCCTTGTTGGATCGACTTTTCAGGCCCCATAAAAAACTCAGATGAGATTGGAGGGAGATAACTACAACAATTCTCTGCATTAACAACATCTGGATATAGAATAGAAAATGGACAAATAGAATACAGATACAGACGATAAATAGAAAAGACCTTTCAAAGGGAGAACTTCCACCGCAGCAAGACAGAAAAGACAGCGCTGAGCGTGAGCAAGATCTTTTGATGTGAGTGCCATTGTGTTGTTACACATTGTGTCCAGGAGAGGAAGGCCTTTGTACTGTATTGTTACACATTGTGTCCAGGAGAGGAAGGCCTTTGTACTGTATTGTTACACATTGTGTCCAGGAGAGGAAGGTCTTTGTACTGTATTGTTACACATTGTGTCCAGGAGAGGAAGGCCTTTGTACTGTATTGTTACACATTGTGTCCAGGGGAGGAAGGCCTTTGTACTGTAGTGTTACACATTGTGTCCAGAAGAGGAAGGCCTTTGTACTGTAGTGTTACACATTGTGTCCAGGAGAGGAAGGCCTTTGTACTGTATTGTTACACATTGTGTCCAGGAGAGGAAGGCCTTTGTACTGTAGTGTTACACATTGTGTCCAGGAGAGGAAGGCCTTTGTTCCTGCGAGGACAAAGCCACCGCGGCCATCCTATCAAAGGGCCGGCTCCCCCAGTGTCGCCCAGCTGGGAATAGCTTGTGTCCAGCACCTCTGTCCTGCAGGACGTTGCCTCACAGGACTTCCCCCTTCTGTCCTTGGGTGTTTTTACCTGCTCCTCGTCCTCGTTTGGATTAAGATTAGTCATTTTGGGATAATTGTAGTCTTCATGTTCTTATACTATAAGCGGTATTCATCACCTCCTGAGCAGGAGGAGATGCCTTCACAGTAGTACAGAAGATAGCACTGAGGTTTTCTTCTCAATCTAAGTACCAGTGTTAGAGTTGAACTCATGCAAAGGAGTAGAGGGTGAATTATAAATGGGGCTGATGTACTCAAGAGGAAATCTCTCTTCCGTGACGCTAAACCTTGTAAAAGCCTTCGCATATCAATACTTGTTAAGAGTTTCGTCACACAAAAATAGATTTATTTCCTGTCCCCACAAACCTTAAATGGGTTGACACAGGGTCCACAACTCTATACTTGTCACCATTGAACCGCACTAACCCTTGGTCCTCAACTGTATATTCTGGCAATGTTGTCCAATGTGGATGTCATTAAATTAGGATTTTACAATGTTGTGTTTTGGAGTTGAGACATGTGTAACACAGGTCTGTAGTTGGACCGTTTCCCAGGTTGTGGGCATTAGCTAGAATGTCTTTGTTCACTATAGGAGTAAACACTGGACTAAGTGACATGATGTCATCTCTAGAAAATTAACACAAGAAACGCTCCACTCTTAAAATGTGCTTCTGGAGAAATGTTTGAAATAAATGTGGTGGGGGCATTCCTCTGAGCAGCAATTGACCATGTGACCCAGTGACCATGTTTCATTAGGAGGAGTGGGAGTCGGGACAGCTTTCCACTCAAGGTGTGGAAGTGGTATTTTAACACTCAGCATGCCACAGGTTATACAGCAGCAATCTAAGACGTAGCCATACCTCCCTCCCTCCCTCTCCTTTCCTCCCTCCTATTCTATCCCTCTCTCCCCTCCCTCCCTCCCTCCTCCACTCTCTCCCTTCTCTCCACACCCTGACTCTCCCCCTCCTTCCCTACCCCCTCTCTCCCTTCTCTTCACACCCTGACTCTACCCCATCTATCCTTCCTCCTCCTCTCACTGCCCCTCTCTCTCCCTCCCTCCTCTGTCTTCCTCTCACCATCTCTCCTTCCCTTCTCACTCTCTCTCCTCTCCCTTCCCTCCTCTCCCCTCCCTTTGCCCATTCTGTTCGGTCCCCCACCTCGCTGTCCTGGCATGTCTTCCAGACATTTCAGGGGACAGGGATGAAGGTTCATGTTCACAGAAAGCATATTCAGGTCTGGTTATCGGCACAGAGCCGGCCTCAGAGGACCCGACATCAAACCAGCCAACTTGTTTTTATTCTCCTCCAACCTTGTCAATGGCTGCCGTGGGATGTCTACAGTTTGTTCAGGAATTGTGAGGAAAGCCAACACACTCAACTCAACACACTTCAAAGCTGAGAGCTGGGGCTACCAAATGTTGAAATTGGGTTAGGTTAGCAGGAGTGCTGCATCTTCTTTTTTCACTCTGAACATGGAGGTTAGGGTTAGGTTAGGGTTTGGTTATGTTGCTGATCTTAACCCGGACAAACTCATCATGGCTAATTTTGTAGACACCACAAGTCAATGTTGAGCCAACCACGTTGGTGAAAGAGATACGCCTAGAAATCTGTAAATTGGTGATTGTCTTTATCAATGTGCGGGGAGATTGCGGAGTTAGCATTTGCTTTCCGTTGGCTGCTTCCATTGACTTGCAGAGTTACAGTAGCCTAGCTTCTACTCATGGTAAGGGAATACACCATGAATAACTTCAATGGAGATTATCAAACAGATCATCTTGCTTATTTTGGAGCTGTTTGTTAAGCTACAGAGCTGTGAGCGTCAGTGAACACATTTCCTCTGGTGTAGACTACCAGCTAGAAGCAGTTGATTACATGAATTCATTGTGCCAAATGATCTAGTTGTGTTGTAACTGGCCCTCGTGAATAAGTGACTATTCGGAACAAATTGGAAATCTTTGGAAAGTAATTGAAAGTGTATTCCCCTCACATGATCAGGAACTAGGCTGCTAGACCAGTGGACCAGTGCGTTTCTGAAGCGTCTCGTTGGACGTGTACGCCTATTATCTTATTAAATATAGCCAAACAAACGGCGGCGGTGTGA